>CAJUYG010000666.1:107364-148188 GCA_910591675.1 Galerucella calmariensis | reverse complement strand
TTTGTTGATGGTGGATTATTAACTTTTATTTCAAAACGCACGGGGCATACGTGGTATGAATATCTGACGCGCTCGAGAATGCCCAAGGCCCAAGAACTGTTTTTTTCAACATTTTTGAAAAACTGTACACGCCATACCCACCGCTAAAATGGTTTTTACCATACGAGCTTTTCTTTTCGAAATTACTTTACCTTTCGATTTTAATAGGTCTCGACGGCGCTTGAGAATATCGCCATTTAGCGACTTCGCCTCCTTAACTAATGGTTGTGAAGATATTTATAAGCCTCGCACGCATAATCTTGGTGCTCGGTCAATAATATTAGTCTTCACCACCTTGGTGTAATATATTATTTTTTGAGAACTTGGAGTTTCTTACAGTTTCTTACATAACTTTTTATATAGCACTGAAAATTGATGTTTCCTATTATCCAATTCTGTACGTTTCAAATATTCATACATACTTTCATTTTATTATCTTAAAAACGTCAATTCGTCATTTCTTTCATAACTGTCTACGAAAAAAAAAACAGGAAAAGCTAGAAGCAAAAAAAAGTAGAATCCATCTCGGCCTGTCTACCTCATATACTCCTTTAAATATGCCATAAAAAATCCTTATTGGTGTTTCTTATGGCTTTTTGGGCCATTTCGTGGAAAAGAAGGGCGTTTTAAATTGAAATTGATATTGCCTACCTTTTTGTTCTAACTGGTATAAGATTGGGTCATTATTTTCGGATTCATAAAATAAAATGCCCAAAGAATTCGGTCTATCAACATTAGAAGCATGAAGGTCGAATGATACAGATACGGATAGCTTACAAATAAATATGACATACACTTTCCTAATACGATTTAGAAAATAGAACTAAGGGAAACATTTTATATGCACATTGCGAAAAGTCTATTCGATCCATGCGATTTACACAAGTGCGACAAGGAGAATATGAGAAAAACATTTGAAAGAGAAAGAAGAATAATTTTGCGAAGTCAGCTGTAGCCAAATGTATTTATCTGTAAAAGTTATTCCCAAATTCTGTCGGCAACAATGTTAAATACCAATAATTGTTAAATCGAAAGCATCAGTGTATAGATTTTATTTATTGCAGATTGTAATTTGTCCATTTATTTTCTTGAACTATATTATTTTATTCTTATCTGTGTTGATCTCACTTATTTTTCAAAAGTCAATAATATTGCCAATCTCGAAATTCTCCCAATAAATACGGCATTATTATATAAGATCAAATAAGCTAATTATTCCTTAGAAAGTACCACACATTTTAAACTGGCAACACTGCTTTCATATCAGATTGATAGCTGGAACTGAAAACACGCCCAACGCTGACTGCGAACAATTATTCTTCTCTCTCTTTCAAGTAGTTTTGCTCATATTTTCCTTGTCGTACTTGTGTAAATCGTATGGCTCGAATAGACTTCTCGCGATATGTATAAGAGTGAATAGACAGAGCACAAAGCTATGAATATCGGAATAAGATGGACCATATCTTTGATGGTTTTCATTTTATAAATCATCAAAGTGAACATATCGAAATCTTAAAATTTTGGAATAAACAACAACACGTATAGTTCCTTTCAATGTCTAAGAAACTGTCCTGACCTGGGATAATGATATGCAATAAAGCCATAAAAGTATTAGCCGTGACAGGGTAGTATTTATTTGGTTGACTTCTGGGTCATTTTTATTATAAAAGCTTTATTTTCATCAGGAAAATGCGACTCTGCACGGTAAATGTGAGACATTTTATGGTTTTATTGCATCTCAAGAAGTCTAAGTCAGTTCCATTTATGAAAAAATATCAAAGCCCAACTCTGTGTATATCCACACCATTATATATTTTCTTTGAGAACGTTACATGTTCACTGCTAGGCCAAAGCATATCGTCTTTATAATAAAACTTTATGGCAGCACGGAGATACAGAGTCTAGTTAAGATGAATAGTATAGGTATCATCACATGTCATGCTTTACATTAATGTAATGCGAGGATGCTGCCGGTGGGTTTATGCGACCTTTGAGGATCTAGGCATGCCCTTATTCATTCCTTTAACCAACTTCCATTTTATTTTCTTATATATACAAGCACATAATTTATTTACTGTTTGGTAAATATGAATTTTCCTGAAGTAGAGAGTCAGGAAGTTTATTGTTTGCTTTCAGAGTTATTTGACGAACGGTAAATGAAAAAAGGTCGTAATAATTTTGAGGCTTTGTCATTTTTGTATGAGTGTCTATATCTGGTTTTACAGTGTCATACATCAAAGGTTTATGTGATGGATTTATTGAATGCGCTCTTGCATTTTATAAATTCAATAAAATAGTAATTATTACTTTGCTAACAAAAATCACAAGCCCGTGAAACTTTCAAAAGAAAGTCAGCTCGATCTTTATGTTATAAGAAAAGTTTAGAGAAAAAGATTGGGCTGCATATAACTTTATCAATAATGCTTGTCTCCAAACTTTAGGTTTAATTATTTATGAACAAGTCGCAAGACTTTATTGCGTTTTATGATTTTAGTTGATCAGTATATACAGGATGTTCCATAAGTCTTACCAATCCACAACTAAACCTTGGAACTTGCGTACTATTATATATAACAAGTATGGACAAAAGAAATGTGTACCATTCAATTTGTGAGGGATAAGCTCTTCTCTTTGTGTTTAACTTTTCCCTATTCAAATATAAACAAGCTTATATCAAGAAATTTGGTGTAAATTAGACAATTATTCTTCCTAAAATTGGCTGGAGCTCCCTGAAAGCCCTAAATCGAATTTTAGAACAGAAGCTTGGAGAAATTTCTCCACAGGGACGTATTTCCATTCATTGAAATCATATACAATATTTCTTTTCCAAATTCAATTAAGTGTGCGAAGCTGTGAGTTGAATAAACAATGATTTTTCACTAAACTTGTATTCTCTATAAAATCGAGTTGAGCAGCACAAAAATTGGGTTTCTTGTAACAGATGTAACATTAAAAACAAATAAAAAACCACATTGAATATTTGAATTATATAAGATATATCAAAATTTCAATTGTACTTCTGTATTTTTCCCCTTCTTTTCTCCTTAGGAGAAGTTAAAGAGGCCAATATATTGTAAACTACTTCTTAACAGGGTGAAAATTCCAACACTCACCAAAAATAATCCAAAACTACGATAGTAGTCAACCTGTGCAGAAGAATGTGTGGGAAAAACTGGAGGTCACTATCCAAAATGATCATATTATCTTCGTCTTCAGACCTATGATGATAGCATATGGTGGCCAAGGACTCGACAGACCGGGACAATTCCAAAGCTATGAAGCATCCAAAGATGAGATTGCCTGGCAGCAACCTTAACTATGAGGACAGCCCCAACAGCCATATCAGAAGTCTTGCTTCGTATCCATACACAAGTCAGGACAGTTACCAATAGATTGATCAGAAGGTACATGGTAAAATGTATAGCAAGTTATACCAAGAAAGAGCTGGAGACTGAATGGAAAATGGTGTAGGAGTAGTAATATACATGGCCAAGCCAAGAGGTTTATTAGTACATGAGTACCGTATGAATCTTGATCCAAGCTGCCAAAAACTGCTTCTCTGAACCGTTCCTCACAACTCATATTTCTATTCTGCTGTGACTGGAAAAGACATGGATGGCATTCGTTTATCAATTTCTCCATGGTTCTCATTTTATCAGCACGTTTATCGCCAGACCTACCAGATTGACGCTGAGCTCAGATCTTTGATTAAGTTCAGCTTATACTAAAATTCTTTTATTCCGCTAAGGCTTTTATCACTTCCGTTCCCTCGTACCGGGTGGCCAACTAAGAACGGCCGTCGGCCATATCTCAGGAATGGATTAAAGCACAGGTTCGGGAAAACATTTTTATAACAAAAGTGGTCTGGAAATTATTTTCAGAATTGTAGCTCCACCGTTTGACAGTTGAAAATTTTAAAATTTATTTGGCCACCGAGGTCTCCAGACCTAACTTGTTTAGATTTTAATTTGTGGGGGCCAGTAAAAGATCTCTTTTAATCCGATAAACCCGCAACAAGAGCTGTTGAAAGGGAACGACAGACAATACAAAGTATTTCAAGGGCAGAAATTGAAGCTGCTGTTTTCTCTACCCGTCAGCAATTGATTTCATGCATTGAAAATGGTGGACGACATTTCGAACATCTAAGGCGACAGTAATTACGTACCTAGTTATTTATTTGAGGTTTCAATTGTTCGATTTATCACATTATTTTAAAATTTGTTCTCATTTTTTGTAGCGACAGCATTACATTTAGGTAATCTAGTGGCGACCATAAAATTAATATGAAAATTTTTCGACAGTTCCAAGAACCAATCAAATTTTCTCATTATTTATCACATGGAAAATTTCACCCAATCATGTCAACATTACACTGATAACAAACCATGGGCTATTTTCACGTTGCTATGGACACATATTGATTTATTTAGATTTTGAAGTTTCGAGTATTTAATATTTCGAAATGTCATTTGATTATTATACTATAAATTAGAGAAACATTTTCTATCCGAATAATCCTCGGACATTGATAAATGCTCAAAAATTTTATGACAACTTTCTCAAGCTTGTTGCTTGTAGGCAACAGACAGTTTCCAGGCAACAAGCTTTCGAAATCTGTCATAAAATTTTTTCGAACCCTTATCAATGTCCTTGGGTTATCACTACTGATAACAGTTTAAATTACTGCAGACCAATGTAAGATCTCATTAAGACTAAATCCAATAATTTCTGTTAACGCGTACCAGCCTTCTAGACGTTGGAAGAACAATTCCCGCCATTTACCTGTTTCTTACGATATCTCAGGATAGGAAAGAGATATCGCCTTGCGGTTTGCAGTGTTTTACTACTAATTTAGTCTTCTTTTTGAAGAGCTACTTCAATTTGTATGTTTCCATTTAAAATTGTTACGAGAAAACACAATATTTGAAAAAAAGTAAAACAGCGCCCTCTAGCATTTATGTTATTGATCAGATTGCTTCATATTTACAAATTTTTGATTGTTGAACAAATGATGTTTCGAACAACATCAAGTTTATTAAAATCGGTCAAGCAGAACCCGAATTATAGGCGTTTTTTTGTAACAAGGTTCCCACTCTCCCCCACCCCTTATTTGAAGAGATAGACTTAAACTTGTCCTATTAAAAATATGCAGAATTTGTCGAGGAATCTGATTATAATATTTTATATGCTCGTTAATTAAGTAAATTTTGAAAAATTATGCATTTTAAAATTTTAACTGTCGAATACGCCCTCTAGCGGTGGACCTACAATTCTGAAAATAATTTCCAGGCGTTTCTCGAGGCCACTTCTGCTATAAAAATTTTTTTCCCGAACCTATGCTATAATCCACTCCTGAGATATGGCCGAGGGCCGTTCTTAGTTGGCCACCCGGTACATAATCTTCATAGGCCTCGCGAATTTTTATAGAACATTTTACTATCTGTAGCTTCCATTTCCTTTCAGCAAGTCATATTTTAAAGATGCCTATAAATAAATCAATTGCATCAGGTAGTTAAAATAATAAAGACGTAAAACATGCAACCAAGAGTAATTTATAGTTGGATGTAAGAGCGTCTAATAAGTCTTTTTTAGCAGTTTTGCCTTAGGGACCTTAAATTAATTTCGGAGCTGTGAAATAGCTTACAGCGGTACTGTATTTCTATGTATATGGAACGAATAGAGATAAAATTTATTTTCTACCCAAGGGTATCAGCAATAAGTTTATAGCTCACATAAGGGGTGTAGATTTTCTCTAAACTACCATGTAAATTAGGGATGATCCACCCTTAGTTTACTTGTCGTTTCTTTTATCGATATACTTTGGATTTACAGCCCGAGCTATGGAGAAACACTGGAGAAATTATTGTGGTAGAAAATGCTTTTATGATATTTTCTTTGTTCTTCGGTAACATACACTTTGTCACACTCAAGCTGTGGCAATAATATCAGAATATAAATTACAGACGCTTTTGTCATTGGGTTGTATTAAGATTTTTACGGCTTTATTTAAAATTGTCGAACAAAATTACAGGGACAAAGTGGTGGAGAGATTGTTTTTTGTACATCCTTGAGCAAGAAAGTCTTTGCTAATTTATCTGACAACATCTCGTATATATAACTAAGTTATATTACCCTGTACCGGGTGGCCAAATAAGAACGGCCGTCAATTTCATAACAAAAGTGACCTTGAGAAACGCCTGGAAATTATTTTCAGCATTGTAGGTTCACCGCTAGAGGGCGTATTTGACAGTTAAAATTTTCAAATGCAAAATTTACTCAATTAAGGAGCATATTAAATTTAATAATCAAATTCCTCGACAAGCTCTGCATATTTTTAATATTACAAGTTTGGGTCTATCTCTCCAAATAAGGGGCGGGGGAGAGTGGAAACCTTGTTACGAAAAAACGCCTGTAATTCGGGTTCTGTTTGACCGATTTTAATAAACTTGATGTTGTTTGAAAGAGCTTTTGTTGAACAATCGAAAATTTGTGAATATGAAGCAATCTGATTAATAACATAAATGCTAGAGGGCGCTGTTTTAATTTTTTTAATATTGTGTTTTCTCGTAACAATTGCATACAAATTGAAGAAGATCTTTAGAAAGTAGACTAAGTTAGTAATAAAACTCTGCAAACCGCAAGGTAATATCTCTTTCCTATCCTGAGATATCGTGAGAAACAGGTAAATGGCGGGAATTGATCTTCCAACGGCTAGTGAAGTAAGTTGTGCTACATTTTTTCAATTATATAAGAATGTTATATTTGTTTTCAAGCGATCAAAAGCACCAAATATCAATGAAAACCGATATTTGTAAGTTCATTTATTTGGCCACCGAGGTCTCCAGACCTAACTTGCTCAGATTTTCATTTGTGGGGGCGAGTTAAAGATCTCGTTTATGCCGATAGACCCGCATCAAGAGTTGACATGGTTGAAAAGATACGACAGACAATACGAAGTATTTCAAGGACAGAAGTTGAAGCTGCTGTTTTCTCTACCCGTCAGCGATTGATTTCATGCATTGAAAATGATGGACGACATTTCGAACATCTAGGGCGGCACTAATTACGTAACTTATTATTTGTTAAAGGTTTCAATTGTTCGATTTATCACATTATTTTAAAATTCGTTCTCATTGTTAGTAGCGATAGCATTACATTTAGCCCATTCAGTCTGAATGAAAAAATCTTACTTTCCATTCAGGCTGAATTAAATAATTTCTTTTAAGGCGAACCAGCCTTCTAGAACAATTCCAGCAATTTACCTGTTTCTTACGATATCTCTGGATAGAAAAGAGATATCGCCTTGCTGTTTGCAGTGTTTTTTTACTAATTCAGTCTACTTTTTAAAGATCTACTTCAAATTGTATGCTTCCATTTAAAATTGTTACGAGAAAACACAATATTAAAAAAATAATAAAACAGCGCCCTCTAGCATTTATGCTATCAATCAGATTTTTTCATATTTACAAATTTTCGATTGTTCAACAAAAGCTTTTCCAAATAACATGAAGTTTATTGAAATCGGTCAAGCAGAACCCGAATTACAGGCGTTTTTTCGTAACAAGGTTCCCACTCTCCCCCACCCCTAATTTGAAGAGATAGACTTAAACTTGTCCTACTAAAAATATGCAGAATTCGTCGAGGAACCTCATAATAATATTTAATATGCTCCTAAATTGGGTAATTTTGAAAAAATTTGCATTTTAAAATTTTAACTGTCAAATGCGCCCTCTAGCGGTGGACCTACAATGCTGAAAATAATTCACTCCTGAGATATGGCCGACGACCGTTATTAGTTGGCCACCCGGTACATTAATGTTTGACCACTAGAACCATATTATATCGTTTCTGTATAATCGCTGTGTCTTTATATAGACGTCGCCGATCAAAAAGCACCGAACCGGAACGAAAATAAAGACTTGCTCCTGATTATCCTAATCCTAGGTCTCTCCCGCTACCGTTTCTGGAATACAGATAGGGCAATCCCGCCAACTTTTCCCATTAAAGAATTCGTGCCCTTACATACATATCAAAACATTTGCATTATTCAATTCCACTCTCATTTTCATCCTCTGGTTCTGTCTTATTTCTTCACCTTTCCTTTTTTCTCCATTCTCATCATCCACAAATAAGGTCAATGCGAAATTTTTCAATTTTCGGTCATAAAAATTCAGTGAGTTGTCTCCAATTTAAGTTTCGACTTGAATTAGAAGAAAAAGTTGATCTGATCCATTTGATTTGGGATGTTTTTACATTTTATTCGATTTAATAATTACATTTATCATTTAGATGTATCAAATTGAGAAAAAATGCTTTTGAGTGACACTATTTTATATCTTTTAACTTATCGATTCGTGGGCCGTAATATTGGGGACAGGAACTTAAGATTAAAAATACGAAATTGTAACAAATACTGTTCCAAATGACATCGACAGGCTCAGCCAGAAAAAGTGGTTGCTATGGAACATTTTAAGTGATATATTTAAATTGTGAGATTTGAGTGAATATAAACCATTTAGCAAACAAAAAAAGCTGCTCAATAGGTGCTCATCTGTCTCTTGTCTGGATCCGAACTTCCTTGCAAAGATCTGACCATTGATAAGATCTTATATGGCTTAGCCAATCAAAAACTACAGCAAGGTATATATGAATGCCTAAGGGTGAAATTCATAGTCGACACTTGAGGGTCACTCATACTTCACTCATCATTATTGTATGCAGAGACACTTGACAGGCGAAAAGTGAGGTTGAGTTTGAGTGTAACTTGAGTGAAATATGAGTACAGATTCCAGCTCCCTTAAGTGAAGATTTCTAACCTATAAACCTCGATATCAAAATTTTGTTTGGTTGTTATTTGTCTGTTATGGTTTCAAATTTTTCAAGGAAATTAATATGATGGATGATTTTATTGATGAGGAAAATAGGATATAGTTGGGGAAATGCTTACGTTTATCGTTTAGCTAGGTTAGTAATCACCTTGGGTGTAGTAGAAAGCAAAATTATTAAATTAAATAAATTTTTTACGGAACAATGCTCTCCGCTTGAATGAAACTCGTTTGCCAGTGACACCCATGCCTTTTTCTTCCCCGCTAAGCTAGCACATTCGGTTTTTTTATTTTCTATAAAAGAATATTTACGAACCAGCTCACTAAAGGCTAGTTTTTCGCTAGACGAAATGAGTTTTCTTTTGTTTTCCATTTTCCTAATGAATAATGAACTTTAATGAAATAATATCTACTACAAAAATTGAAAATAAGAATCTAAAATTATCTATTGAATAACTAGCTTAAAAAATAAACTTACGCAGCAAATAAGAAATATATATGAACAGTAAAGAGCTAACTGAAAATAAAATACTTGCAGAGGGCTAATACACGAACTGAATACAAATTCGAATATTCAGATGTCAGATGAACGTTAAAGGACATTCATAAATCACAATTGTTAACCAAAGGCAACCAAAAGTTCCTAATAATAACATTGATGCCAAACTTTCTTCATTCAAACTAAGTTGAGTTTGAGTATGAGTGACCCTCAAGTGTCGACTATGAATTTCACCCTATGACACTGCTTTAATGACTAATTTTACTAACATACTGATACAGAGTAAAATTGGAATGTACAGTTGTTATCCTGAATTTCATCTAACCAGTACGTCAATGTATTTCTACCCCATCTCTATCTTTTCTTTAACAGTGCCGTTTATATATTTCCGTAACATTATAAAAAAAACAAGGGAAAAAGAAACAACGATATACCGTCGACTATCTGCTAACCAGACTACAACAATTCTCATAATTTCGTCTTAGAAAGCCTCAGAAAGTCCTTTTCCGGGCTTATAGGTAAACCTCTTAGCGACGCTACGTTTCCTTTTTAAAGGATTTTTATGCTAGGGTTAAGTTTTTGTCGCACACCAGACTTTAAGAGGATAGCGATATAATATTGTAGAGGTTTTAAGCAGATCTTTCACTTTTTTTGAACTTAATGTGTGTGTGTTTGGCAATGTTTGATAAATATCTGAGCTTCTAGTCAATAGGTTTGAATTCATGCCTCAATTCCAAAAATTGGTGTCTCTGTGAAATAACAGGAAGAAACTGGGGCTGTAACCCAAAAATCCTAAGCTGGATGTACACTGTCATAGTGAGACCAATCATCACTTATGGAGCCATTGCGTGGAGTAGTAGAACTAGCCTATTGACGACGAGAGAAAACCTCTCCAAAATTCAAAAACCAGCCTGTATAGTGTATATGCATTACAGGAGCAATGAGAACATGCTCAACAGCAGCCATGGAAGTGATTCTCAACCTCACCCCTCTACATAATATGGTGGTGGAGAGCGTTGCAGAAAGAACAAGATACAGACTGAGTAGAGAGGGAATCATTAAAAAAAACCACCTCCTCACTTCTTAGAAATTAGACAACCTGGGACATGCCACAAGACGATATGATGAAAAAGTATAACTTTTCAAAGAAATTCGTTACGGAATTAAGCAACAAGAAGGAATGGGATCCAAATACCATTACCAGACTTGGAAAGAAAGCCATTCAATGGTACACATATGGCTTAAAAGCAATAGGAGGAACTGGGATAGGAGTGTTCGGGGACAGGAACAAAACACCCTGAAGTATCTTTCAAACGGACATCCACGCCATAAGAAAGTGCGCCCAGCTCAATATTGATAAAGGATACAGAAAACAAAGGATTATAATAATGTCGGATAGTCAAGCAGCCATTAAAGCACTGAGCTCTTGTGTATTGTGTAATCAGTTCCAAAATGGTGTGGAAATGCCTAGACAAACTCAATGAACTGGGCGAGAACAATATAGTCACCTTACTATGGATTCCAGGATACACTCGAATAGAATGAAATGAAATAGCAGATGAACTAGCGAAGAGGGGGACTGAAATACCTTTCTGAGGGCCTGAACCCTTTTGCGGAATCAGCCCCAATGTAATGTTGGAAGAGATAGGTAAAGCCCAGAAAAAGAGAAGATCTGACCATTGGAAAGATCTAGTAGGGCTTATACAATCAAAGACTCTTCTGGGTGACTACAACCTGTTAAGATCAAATGAATGCATAAGTCAAAGTAAAACTGCGCTAAGAGTTTTAACAGGGATCTTAGCGGGACATTGTCGCCTTAATAGGCACCTGAAAAAGCTCAAAATAGTGGAGGAAAAAGAATGCAGATTTTGTGGCATGGAAGAAGAAACGTCCATCAACATACTTTTCAACTGCACAGCACTTCAGAATCCTAGAGCACAGCACCTGGGAGATTACTGGATAGAAGAGGAACATTTACCTAAGTTGAAGGCTGCAGACATCCTAAAATTCCTCCGGGAAATAGGACTAAAGAAACTACTAGTTTCTGAGATTCTTCTCAGAAACTACCCAAGTAACAATGAACGCTGATTTATTGGGCCTGTTCAGACAATAAGCTGATTAGTAGTTGATTGATGGTGTTAAAGACTGATTAAGCTACTAACTTGAATAATGAGCTGAATAAGTGCCGAATCAGACAATATAGATGCCATTATACAGCTGCATCCATGAAGCTGAACTACATACTGAATAAGTGCCTCTTCAGCCAACTCAGTAGATATTGTTCAGCAATATGCTTATGTAGCAGAACTTGGGTTGAATAAGCATTTCTTCAGCCTACTTAATCCGGTGCTGTTCAGCTATTTATTACTAGCTGAATACAGGCTGAAAAAGTGTTTGTCTACTCATAAAATATTTCATTGTTCAGCTATTTAAAAATGGCTGATCATGAGCTGGTTAAGCGCTTTTACAGAAATTTGAACAGCTGTAAGTAGCTCAGCTATTCATAGTCAGCTTAGTATGCACTGAATAAACTCTTCTTCAGTCAAGTAGAGAGCCACTGTTCAGCAATTATTAACGCAGACTGATGAACCTCTAGTTCATCCCATTTTGGAAATATTGTTCAGATATATATGTAGTGTGTGAACAAAAAATAGATACTTAAATATATACTACTACAGCCATTTGATATTCGCTGAAATGAGAATTTATGCATGCAGTCGTGTATATCATTCATCAATTTTTAGGTTGTTTTTGATTATGTCACTTGATTGGCAAATTTATAAAGCTTGCATTCATTACATCATTTGCATTTATAATGTTGCTTGGTGATGTTTGTGGCAGTTCATCAGGTTCTGGTAAACTTATGAAGACATCAGTTGCTCTAATAATGTTGCTTGGTTCTGCTGGTAGCCGTTCATCATCAGGTTCAATCAAGTTTAATTGAACATTCGGTACTTCTAATACATGATATAAATATGTTTATGTAGCAGTGGAACTTGGCATAACTTGGACTTTTTTTAATGTGGGCTCTTCATCACGTCTATTAATTTTTTTAAATATTAAACTCAAAGTTGTTCTTCAATTAGTCAGTTTGTTTCAATAAACACATAATCGCAGAAATTTCTGAATCATGTAGCTTTACAAATACCATTATTCGCAAACATTCAGCATGTGTTCGTTTGGCGCAGAGGCTAAAGATGAATCGATTGTTAAATGATAATCCACGGGTCCCAGGTTCAATCCCCACCAAAGGAAGGAAGAAAAAAAAAGGTAAGCAAAAATATCTGTAAATTCAATTATAATAGCATGTAACTTAGGTATCTAGTTGAGATGAATAAATAATATAAAATTCAGAAATAGGAAAATGTATAATGCACATAAATTTGTTTTTGGTTTGAAGGTGAACTGAACGAGAGCTGCATAGAAGCTTTCTCAGCAATTTAAATCACTACACAATCTGCATAAAGGCAGAGCTACGACGACTGAATGAGAGCTGGATAAGAGTTTAACAAGGGTTTATTCAACATACATTTGATACCAATATTCAGCTTTAGACTGAACAATAAACCGCTTAAGCGCTTTTTCAACCAATAATCCGCATAAATTGTTACTTGGGTAAGTAGAAGTAAGGGAGTACAATAGATCCTTTAGGACTGAATGTCACCCCAAAATACATACATACATTCTAGTCAATAGGTTAGAAAATATATTTTTGCCTTAATTCCAAAAATTAGTGTTTCTGTGAAATAACAGTAGAATTACTAATTTACCATGCTAGAATTCTGAGCTGCTATAACTGGGATTCTATCTAAATTAATATGAGCTCAAGCGAGAACGAGCAGTATAAACGTGCTTTGTTCAAGCAGTGCCTCTTTTTTTTCGTTTGCGCATCTCGCAAGTGCCACGACAAGCTGGTCCGCGTATTGCAGTTTCCTAACCCGAGCGGCCTTGTGGATCATGGACAATTGCTTGTAACTATAGAAATTATACAATAATTTGCTTATCATTTTTGTTAGATATCCAGTCAGTAACAAAGTATTTTTCTCATCTCACGTAGTCTAGTTTCGAGGTTAGAAAATAGGACTTTGGGGATATATTAAAAGTTTGTTTGCAGTTTTGTGACCTCCCGTAATATCTCGTAGCACCGTTGAAAATTACACCAAAGGCAATAAAATGATTTCGTGAGAAATTCACGAAATGGGGAGAAAGGTTTGTTACGTGTAACTCTACTAATTGTAATTTTGTAACTACGATTTCATGGAACTAACTTTTGATGTTTCTTAGATGGGACTTTAACCTCGTTTTCTGGAATTTAGGGATGGTTTCCAGAGTTTGTTTTATCACTTCACCAGTTTTGTAGATCTAATGACACATTGCTACAAGTTTTACGAGCTCTGATTCAAAGCAGTACCTATTTAGTCATTTAATTTAAAGTGCCACAATTTCAATCATCTTTCAAAATTGGAAAATTCGTACAGTGTACCTACTACAAAATAGCTCATTAAGTATTCAGGAGAGTAATGATTATGGCTATTACTCAGGAAATTGGGTTGTTCATTTGAGAACAATCCCGGCTAGATCCCAACAATTGATAACATTAATGACAGGACTTATTGTAGAATTTATGGTTTATAAATTATTTGTAGAGGTGAACTTTTGATGCTGGTCTTTTTATGAATATACTGATAATATTGTTGGACATGACGAAAATAAAATAATGTGAAAGTTTGAACTCTTCCTAGTACAATTTATCCTTATTTTTTTCTTTTTAACATTTCGTCTTGTACTGTTCTTTTTTTTTTCTTTTTCTATATAGTATCTTGGTGGCATTTATTTTAATAAGGTCGAGAATGCATCTGAAGATGTGACGTAAAACAAGTACCATTGAGGATTATTCCGGGTATAAGATTAGCTTTTCCTACAATTTCTCACAAAAGTGGAAAACTGGAAATCGCGAAAATGTTCACTTTGACAAATTGGCTTGTTACCAACTATCTCGTTTACTCCAAGATATTCAACAGATTTTAAGTAGAGTCGAATAATTTTGTTGGGAAAAGTGTTTCTACGTTGAAAGTCCGGAGTTTGCTGAGTTTTTGAAGAAATTCCCAATTTAGGAGCATACTCGTGTGAATTTGATGACAAAAAAATTTCAAGTGATGATAATAATGATGAAAACAATAACAATTACAGTATGTACTCAGTAGCTGCCGAAATTTATTTGACGTTATAACATGGGAGAAATGATTTTTCGAGAATGCACTTTTCAAAACTCGTCTAGAAGGTCTTTTTGGGACGAGAAATTGGCTACCAGAGCCCGTTTCTGCATAAAATCATTTTTTCTCCTACAAATGAAGTCATGAAATTTTCGAATATCCACTTTTCAAAACAAAAAGTGCTCATAACTCGACTAATTGGAGAGATAGAACGTTCTAGTTTTCCGCAATATATTCAAGTAATGTACTGTCCCTGACCCTCTTCATCATGAACATCAGTTCGGCCATCTTTAAACTTTCGACACCATTGACGAACAACATGAAGCTTCCTCCATACACTCGAGTGATGAATTTTCTCAGCACTGTTACCTTCTGCTCGCAAGAAACGAATAACACTTCGCAATTCACCCTCGGCGGGAGAATCAATACTGACAGCCATGTTTACCTGACTGCAGCTCAACAGAAAATGGCGTGTTGGTCTCGCCAATGACAGAATGTATTGAAGAGGAGATGCGCTGTCGCCTACTACGCACACTAGTTTCCTCGAGCATGTCTGGCCTTCGTACTATGCGATCAGAGGTTGAAAAAAAACGACCCTCGTAATTGGAGGGAAAAAACGTTCTAGTCTTCGGCAATCGATTCAACGGAAAATTTTACACATCCCAGTGTATTTTGAGTTCATAATTCCGATTAATGAGGAAGTTGGCAGGACCAGTTTTTATTGAATATTTCCATACCTGCCCATTGCTTCAAAATTTTCCACAAAAAAAATGTTTTCGGGACAAAAAATGCTCAAAATTTGTCAAAAGGGGTTTTTTGGGACGAAAAATTGACTGACACAGTCTGTTTCTGTATAAAATGATTTTTTCTCCCCAAAATGGAGTCATGAAATTTTCGAAAATCCACTTTTCAAAACAAAAAGTGCTCTTAACTCGACTAATTAGAGAGATAGAACGTTCTAGTTTTCCGCAATATATTCAGCGGAAAATTTTACATATCCCAGTGTATTTTGAGTTAATAATTTCGATTAATAAGGAAGTTGGCAGAACTAATTTTTATTGAATATGCCCATACCCTACCCCTTGCTTCAAAATTTTCGACAAAAAAAATGTTTTCGACCCAAAAAATGCTCAAAATGTGTCAAGGGGGTTTTTTTGGAACGAGAAATTGACTGACACAGTCCGTTTCTGTATAAAATGATTTTTTCTCCCCCAAATGGAGTCATGAAATTTTCGAAAATCCACTTTTTAAAACAAAAAGTGCTCATAACTCGACTAATTGGGGAGATAGAACGTTCCAGTCTCTGGCAATCGACATATTCCAGTGTATTTTGAGTTGATAATTCCGAGCAATAAGAAAGTTAGCAGAGCCAGCTTTTATTAAATAGGTATTTCCATACCTAACTTCCATAAAGACACATTGTAGATGATTTAAAACGCCCATGCATGCATGCTTTTGTTGCAATTAGAAAACTATTATCATCGCTTACAGAGATTTAACAGTGAGTTTTTACTTCAATTTATCTTCCTCTCAACGTTTACTAAATCAAAGTAAATATCAAGAAGAGTATAAATCCCTCATTACGATAGAGGCATAAGAATTAGTTTGCGGAAACCCAACAAGGTCAAATAAAGACGGCAATCATTTAACTACTTCATTATACAAATATTTATCTTCTTTATTCGGTTTTACTACTCCGGATAAAGGAAATGGATGGAACTACTGCCTGAATGTAAATGGTGGTATTGTAATATGAAAGAAGTGGGGATGCCGCCGTCTCCAGTTATATATAAATTGAAAGAAACAGGAGTGCTTCAATCAGGAGCGGAGAGTGTTGTAACAAGGTATGAAATTTTTTTGAAAAATCATAATTTTTAGTGAGTTCAGATATGAAAACTACTCATTATTAGTCAATGAGAAACTTACTTTCTGGGGAAAGTATTAGAGGACTAGGTAGATTTATTTGTCTCTTCCATCCAGTAGACTCCGGGTGTTGTGAACTTATATTCTTCTCGCTCCAATAGTCTTAGCTTTTTAAGGTTACTTTCCAGGCGGCAGGATACCTGTCAAGGCTCTGCACAATTGGATGGTAAGAATAACACTACAGTCAACATATGCGTCTTTGGTCTGGTGTACAAAGACGACACAAAAGAATGCAATGATGAGACTAGGCAAGGTGCAAAGACTTGCTTGTCTCAGTATTGCAGGGTGCATGAGAAGCACGCCAACGGCAGCACTAGAAGCCTTATTTGGGCTTCCTCCATTACACCTCGTGATAATGGGGAAGCAAGGATGGGGCTATTTAGGCAGCAAAATAACCTGAGCAATAAAATAGTTAGATCAGGACACATATCCATTAAGGAAATCATAAGTGGAGCCATTTTAGATATGAAAACAGACTATATGGCCACTAAACTTCTCCCTAGTCCCAAATATGAGGTAGAAATACCTCACAGAAAGGACTGGCAAGACCCATGCATACTGAAGCATCCCCGAGGAGAGATCTGGTAGACAGACGGGTCGCAGACTGGAAAAGGGACAGGAGCAGGTGAGTATAGTGAAATGAGAAACACAAGATGCTCCTTCTCACTAGGAGAACATACCTCTGTATTTCAGGCAGAGATTTATGCTATTCTAGAATGTGTCAGAATTAACAAATATAGGACTGACACTCATAGGATAAACATACTAACTGACAGCCAGGCAGCCCGTGCAGCTTTAAACAGCCGCAAGGTAACATCCAGACTGATAGAAGAATGCCAGAAAGAACTAAATGAACATTAAAGTAAGATTAGTGTGGGTGCAGGGACATAATAACGGTATTTCTGGAAATGAACAGGCTGATGAGCTCGCGAGAACAGGTTCAGCAACAGCATATGTAGGATCAGAACCAGCTCTTGGGACCACAAAGAAGGTAGTCCGAGGGCAAATACAAAAATGGGTACAAAGCCAGCATAGACTTCAGGGGAGGAACACTCCAAAGCAGGTACACAGTAAAACCTCCATAGGTGACACATGTGTAAAACGGGCCGAAGAGCTACTGAACATCAGTAGGAATAAGCTGAGAATTGTTTCAGGTTATCTAACGCGTGATATTCCGGTAAAAGATCACCTACATAAAATATGGTTATATAACGGGGACCTCAGCTGTAGACTTTGTGGCATGGAGACCGAGATCGTAGCCCATATCTTATCTGACTGTGAGGCACTGGACTCGAGGAGACGAACAATCATCGGAGAAACCAATGAGCCACTCGAAGTATATGGCACACATCCAATGGACCTATATCGTCTACTCGAAGGTACGGGGATAACTGGATGGGTGGAATAAATGTGGGAGTAGAGTACAATAAGCCAACAGGCTGCAGTGCTCCCGGCATCAGAACGGCTTCCAAACACACAAAAAAAACTACAGTCAACCAGAGAAGAGCCTGTTCTGGCTGATGCAGAAAACTGAAGTAATGGAATTAAATACCCAAATAACTCGTTAGAATTTGTCATACAGTTTAACCAAAAATATAACAGTTTCATCAGATACGAGAATTGATTTTATGTTTCCTCATGGAAGCGCTACTGGTTGAATTTGTGCAACGTCGGGACGGCAGCAGGCGCCGGTCTGCTTGGGAAAGTAGACAGATGACGATAGGTTCCGGAGTGGAGGTGCTTAGATAAAAAGTATTATGGTTAAGTTTAAGAAAAAAGTAATTTTCTGACTTGTTCACACAAATTGAGGATTGGATTGATGGAAGTGCAGAATGAAGAGACCTGTTTTTATTGTTGTAATTTTTTTGAATACTATTTCTTTTTTTCTGTGTTAATGTGAAGGTTCATCTTGAACTAACATTACTTAGTGTCTGTTTGCTAGTTAATACTTATTTGACAATTGAAATTCCACCCCAATTATTATCTTTCTTCCATTTTTATACGAATAGGTTGCCTGTAACTTAAATTCAATAGATATGACGTGATTCTAATCTTATGAAACATCCAAATTCAGTTTGTTATATAACGGCGGCGTACAAAACATATCGTGATTCAAAGCAATTTCAGTTACAGAAACTCGACGAGTAGAAACTTTATTGTTTGTTACAATGTTCAAGATATCATAAATCCAATTTCTTGCTAACCCTTATCAAATAATTCAAGATTCTTTTGGCAATCTCGAGTACAAATATGAAATATCATTCACAGAAACTGGAGCACAATCAATTTCAATTACATTCTTAAATGATTTTTGAAATCTTGATGGCCTCACAATACAAAAAAGTTTCCGTTTTGAACTGATATAATTGTTATTAGGGAGGTACACTGCGGACATTACTGCCAACATAATGATAACTGATCGGTACTCTTTCATGACCGAAAGAAAGTAAAATTATAAAGTAGTTTATTTTTATTTTTTTTATTTAATAATTATAAATAAAAGCCATCCTTGCCGTGAGGGTATAAATTTTTGACCTGGACAAACAGTAACCTCATTTTATTTGTAATACCAAATCTAATTTAAAAAGTTTTTCTTATTTTTAAAATCACTGAAATCGAAATAAACTGTTCAGCTTTAGAGGATTTTTCTTTAAAGACATGTCTAACACTTTTTTTTCACATTTTTAACCGTGTAAAGAAATGGACGCCATTACCGATGGATATTGAAGATGTCAGAAGCACGTCTTAGCTCCGGGCGATTCTGAACGACTCAGACCGCTGTCGATGGTAACTCTGAAATGTAGTTTGCTCATTTTTACAACGAATAGTGGTGCATTCTGCGGTAAGGCAAAGTGAGCAGAAAAGCACTGGGTAATGGAAAAACTGATAGAGAAATCCTTTGAGGGAAAGTTTAAATTTTCCGACAAGATTTTACTTCTTTGGTTTCATAATACATGGACTGCTTTTGTGCTCGGGTATATAAAAGACGGAGTTTGTGGAAAAATTGTAGAAATAAATGGAAATTTTCGATGATAAATTCTTTTTCTAAAACGTATATACCAGGGTTTCCCAACCTTTTTTTTCTTGAGGCTCCGCGGACTACTAATAATATTTTCATGCCCCTCTTTACTTACTCAATAAATACAAAAAAGGTAGAACGTGTCGCGGGACACACGGTAGGAACTTTAGTTCCTTTTAAGCAAAAATTATGTAATACATTTGACGTTATAGATAAACGATTTATATATTTTTTGGTGGTAGAGTATTAAGCATACCAGACTCTCACGCGGTAGACCCGGGTTCGATTCCCCGTGAGGAAGTTTTTTTTTATTGTTAATTTTATTTTTAAATAATTATTCTGCTTGATATTAATATCGACAACAGGTAGACGTTTGAAATATTTAGCAGAATATTCATTATTACAGATAACGGTACGGCACCCTTCATGAGGGAGTCCGACTGGCAACATCTACTTATAACAGCATCGTATATTTAAAAAGGGAAACCGTAGCATTATACAAATTGGACATTCAAGAACTGTACGTTTACCATACAAAAATTAGTGGAAACATAAAATTGAATTGTTAAATTTTCAATTTGAAGTTATATTACAGTTTATAAAAATTTTTATTTTCTAGATTTTTTCTTAAGTGGGTCGTAGAAAAAATATGCTGTTCGACTCGTGTGGATTGTCCACATCGCACTTGAACTTTGTCATCGTGCGATATGGCCGTCATACCCACACTAGTTGCACAAATTACTATTTCTATCAAAATATGCCCTTTTACATTTAAAAACAACCTGCCAAATGTCAAATCAATTTATCCATAATAATAATAATAATAATTTTTTATCCAAAAAATTTAATAAAATAAGAGTAGGTATTAAGGTACTTGAGCTTACATGTTCTGTACCAGTTGGTTGATTCTAGGTTCTGTTCTTGCCAGAGCTATCATCAGGTCGCTATCGACATCAAGACGATTTCGCTGTTTAGTTTTAATGAAAACTAGAGCAGAAAAGCCTGTCCCACACAAGTAAGTTGAAGAAAAAGGAATTAATACTCGTAAAGCAAGAGAGGCAAGTTTCGAATTAACAGGCAATCTTTTGATCCAAAATTTCTCCAATATCAAAAGATGGATGTTATCTTTCATGGACGAATCAGCTTTCATTTTTAGAAATTCTTCCTGAACTTCTTCTGGTAATTGTAACACATCGACAACAAATGGATTCCTTGTCATGCGCCATATTGGTGACTCTGAATCGATGTCTCGATAGTATCGGCGAAATTCGTATTCCAGCGCTTGTAAATGAGTTAGTTTTTATGTCAGCTTTCAAATTTGCGTCCAGTTTGTTATTTTTAATTGCTTCGAACAGCCGAGAAAAAGATATAACATTTTCAGAAGATAATTTTTCATTCTAAAGTTAAAGCTTTGCTATGAACCCCTGAATATAATCATAATTGC
Source organism: Galerucella calmariensis (assembly GCA_910591675.1). Classification (NCBI taxonomy): domain Eukaryota; kingdom Metazoa; phylum Arthropoda; class Insecta; order Coleoptera; family Chrysomelidae; genus Galerucella; species Galerucella calmariensis. The sequence goes on along the minus strand of CAJUYG010000666.1, from coordinate 127,226 downwards.
TCATTATAGTGCCGTTTCTGCCCTGAAGTTTCAAGTTTAGCTCATTCAAAGCACCAAATATGTCAGTTAAATAAGCCAACATACATTGAAATGTGTCATCTTTGAACATCTTTGAGCAAATCGTGTTTTTCTTTGAACTCAAGAAAAAGAATTACCTATTTTTTCAATTCATAAAGGCGAGCCAACATGTTGCCTTTGGACAGCCAGCGTACTTCTGTATGGAACAGAAGAACTTTGTGATCAGAATCAAGATCCTCGCAAAGTAAATAAATAACGGACTGTTCAAAGCGCTGCTCTTGATGTAGTTTATAATCCTTATAGCCGAGTCCAAAGTCTGAAGTAATTTCTGTGGCAATGTTTTGGAAGCCAGAGCTTGCCTATGAATAAAACAATGTGTACTAACCATTGCGGGATTTTTTTTCCTTGAGCTTTATAGCTAAGCCCGATCGTACACCTATCATTGCAGGTGCGCCATCTGTGCAAAGTCCAATGAGCTTATTCCAATCCAAATCATTTTTTTCAACAAAATTTGATATTGAATTAAATATATCTTCAGATGTAGTACCCGCTGTCAAAGATTGAGAGTAGAAAATCTCTTCTTCAATGATATCTCCGCCGATGTAACGAACATAGACTATTAACTGTGCACAATTAACGATGTCGGTGGATTCATCGCAACTAATGGTGTAACAATATCCTTTATACTTTAAGAGGTTAAAATTGACCTTATTTAGAGTTTTCGATAGTTCTGCCCATGAGAACTTTTGCTCGCCATGTCAAGATGTATACAAGAAACCAAAATTTCATTAATTTTGACCGGATTTCAACTTAAAAAGTGCAGGTTCCTTTGTATGAGATACTTTAACCAATAATCTGGAAGCAGCCACTTCCATCTATTTTTATTTATTATGGATTTTAGGAGGAGATAAAATCCCTTTTGACCCTCCAACTATTTTTGAGAGTTATGGAACGTCTTTGGAATGAAACGTCAATACAAAATCTAGTTGAAAATATATAATAGTCAGTTATTGAGATTTTATAAAAAAAAGTGACAAAATAACGCATTTTTTTATTTGATAACAATATCTCATGTTTCATTTTATTGACGAAATCTTCAGAAAGTTTTGCCATTCATTTTCGAAGATTAGTAATAAAGAGTGAAGATATGAAAGCCAAGTTTTTCTGCCATGCAGCTCGAAAAGTTTTTCAACTTAGTCGAACTTTGTTCAAAACTGATTTTGCGTCTAGATGCGGGCTCTCGAACCCATATTTCACAATGTTTGTATATATGTATAGACAATAAATTTTCCCCAAGCCTAAGCTTAATCAAATACATTAAATTTAACATATTGTAAAACATTTGAGGGATAATAGTGGAAATGGATTAATTATTTTGTTTTTTGATTCGTTAGATATAGCAATAGATCATGGCACAAACGAAGCTAATTTTCCGGCCAATTTATATTTAATTGGAAATGAAATTTGGATTATTTTCAAATGTCCATCTATAGTACAGTCAATTTGGAGTTTGTCAAGCGTTTGAAGTTGGAAGTTTGAAGACTGACAACGAACACATGTATTGTTGCGTATTCTATCTTACCTTTTTTTCTTTTACAACAAAAACTACCGATCTAATTAGTTTAATGTAAATTAGTGGCTGCACCTAGGTATTTTCTCGTTTAAATTTTATTTTCTGAAAAAACTCCCCTTTCCCACACAACAGATTAGTTGAAGTTGCACTCTGCCCAAGAACAGACTAAATTAGATACTTCATTATCAGCTTACACTGTTGCCAAGGACGTTTTTGAAGACACACCTTTATTCAAAGAATTAATCCGCGACAGATTGGAAAGCTTGGAACAGCTCTGGTATTTTATTGACCATATGGAAGGACCTGAAGCAGGTAGAGACCGCTGCCAGTAGAGAAAGCTGTTTTGTCTCCATCATTGGAGTATACTCGAACAGTATTCATTCCTAAGGTTGAAAACCATTTTGCAGCAGTGTATTCGATAGTCTATACAGATGCGAAGGGATCCATCTTTCTTATTTACCAGTACCACAGGTAAACACCAAGGGATATAGGTTTCTTCAATAATATTTGCATGCATCATATTTTCTACTTCTTTCCTTTTAACAATAGGCATTTGATGCATCCTTTTCAAATCCTTGTTTGCTCCTGATTCAAGTTAATTTTCTCAATACTACCCAAAATATTTTCTATATTTCTCCCTAAGAAGTTGATAAGCCGTCCCTGCGCTAACTTGTTCTAATTATGTTTTAATAACCAATAATAAGTGTGGAGAGAGCACACGACGGCGACTAGATCAGGGTAGCCATATTTGCAAACCAAATTTTCCCAAAAACATGAATATTCATGAGCAGCTAAATTATTTGACATTTTACATATTTCTCCCAATTTGCGGACAAATTGTGTATCAGAGGATGTTTGAGGCGCTATTTTAGTTGAAGAAATGTGCATGCCACCACCGTTTTGCATGTTTGCAACTGAATGTCTGCAGCTAAATGGCAGTTTAATCACGAGGATCGTGCTTGTTTCAGTAGACTGGTTCAAAATTATGTAAATTTCAGTTGAAGTTGCCTTTAATTTCTAGTTTCTTGCATGGTATCAGACTATAAATAATTATAACATGGAATTTCGTCAGTTATTGTTATTTTAGTTCTCAATTATTATCTTTGTTGAAAATCTAACATTGCGTTCAATTTACAGTGGTTGTGTGAACCTAGTCAAGCCAAATCTAAATTCTCTAAAATTCTCTTGAACGTTTTGAAAAGCATTACTATGGCAAATCGGAAGTTCTCTTTGATATTCTCGTACCTACTCTTTTGAGTAAGATGCTAGGATAAAGCATTCATGACATCACCTTCAAAACCGGACGCTGAAACCTTGAAGAGAAGAAGAGAAGAGGATGAGATCTGAAATTTGGGTAGACTAGTACTGGTGATTGTTCTTTCTGTCTAGAAAGCCTACAGATCTTCTTAACGACAATTTGAGGTTGGAATTGTCACTCGAAGGGAGTTATTCAATTTGACTATATGCATTTAGATTGACTGCAGACGGAAAAGTTGTAAAAACCCATCGGTAGCATCTCTAAATGGAGCACAACTTCAATTTTGAGCAAAAAGTTACGATGAAGTAGTGAAATTTATTATAAGCTCAAACAAGAAAAGATTTCATTACATTTTAACAAGAAGACAACTTTTTTTCTTCGATAAAACTTTATAAAATCACTAGAATAGTACATTGTTTACCGGGTAGGAAAAGCTTAACATTCCTGGACGACTGTGAAGATTAGATTTAGCAACACAGAGTCCAGGAATGTGGCTTTTCCTACGAGGTAAACATACTATTTTTCCGCAAATCGTTTAAAATTCGACAGATATTGATTGATTTAAAAAAAACGCGATAATTTTATTCCCAAATAAATGGTTACTTGGGTTACTATGGAAACGTATTGAGGTTGAATTGTCAAACTTGACGCTTATAAATTTAATTGCTGGTGTTCTCGAAAGTAAAATGATAAGTGATGATAAAATTTCCATTCCTGAGACTCCTCCAGAGCTGGTTGAGGCAGTGAATACTGCTTCATTAGAATTATTGCCAAAGAAATCAAGAGAAAAGTACGAAAATGCATACAGACGTTTTATGGATTATCGCATGAGTAAAAATACGAGTTCTTTCTCAGAAAATGTTGTAATGGCATACTTCCTAGACCTTTGTTTAAAGATGGAATCTTCAACATTATGGGCCAATTATTCAATGCTGAAGTCAACCCTTGCACTTAAACACAATGTAGATATATCTACATACTCAAAACTTCGTTCTTTATTGAAACGGCAAGCTCAAGGTTATAGGGCAAAGAAATTAAAGATTTTAACGAAGGAAGAAATTGAAAAATTTATCCAGGAAGCTCCAGATAAAGAAAATTTAATGATTAAGGTAATTTACAAGGTTTTAATTTCTATTTAGATTATAGCTTTATTTATTTTTTAGGTGGCTGTAATATTTGGTATTTCTGGGGCCTGTAGAATGGATGAGTTAGTCCCAATGACTGTACACGATATAGAAGACTTAGAATCTAAGCTTTTAATCAGCATACCTGATTCGAAAACCAACAAACCAAGATCATTTGTAATTAATCAGATCTACTTGAATGTTTATCGAAAGTATGTTTCGTTAAGACCAGAAAATATGAACAGTGACCGATTTTTCTTTAAATATCAAAGCGGAAAGGGTTGTAGACAAGTGGTAGGAATTCATCAATTTAGAAAAATGCCCAAAATAGTTGCTACTTATTTGAACTTGGTAAATCCGACAGAATATACTGGTCACTGCTTTCGTCGGTCTTCTGCAACAATATTGGTTGACTCTGGTGCCGACATAACTAGTTTAAAGAGGCATGGCGGATGAAAGTCATCAAACATTGCTGAAGGATATATCGAAGAATCGCTTAACAATAAGGTTGAGGTGGCAAATAAAATTTTCACAGTACAAAATATTCAACAAAATGACCCTACCACCCTGCATGTTGTCCAAAATGTTTCTCATAGTTCTAAGAGTGTTCCTCCAATGTTCAATAATACTACTAATAGTACTAACTGTCAAATTACTGTAAATATAACAAATTGATCTTAAAAATGTATTCAGCAATGACTTGATGTTTTCAAAATATAAATTAATTTCTTATAAGCAATGTGTTTTCAATCATTTATGTAGAACACTAACAACTGTACGGAAATATCATTTCCTTACAGTAAGGAAGTCCTGACTTTTTCTTCAAGCGATTTCTAGCGATTTGCGATTTGCGGAAAAATGCTTTTCAAAAGCCACCAAGGATTTGCTCGAACTTTGAGTTTCTGAAGTAAATAGAAGAGCAACAACTGCAGTGACAGAGAAATAAAGGAATAATATGAATGAAATTATGGGAAAAATACGAGGCGTTACTGATATTAGATTCTCGACGTTTCGACTCCCGACTTAGGGTCATCTTCAAGAGATAGAAAAAGTTTGGGAAGTATAGAGTTTAGTATGATTTTGTGGTCTCAATCTGCCCAGTGTTCAAGGGTTCTATTTTTATGTTTCAATCCCGTTGGTATTAGATAAAAAACTTTAGAGCCACAATTATTTTGATTGATGAAAATCTATTTCCAACGACGTCACTGGTTATAAACTTTTTGCGATTTACCAAGCGACTTTCAATGCGACAAAATAACGTTCTTTTGTTATAATCTCCAGGGATCAATAACAAAGGAAAACTCACGGATATTTCGATACACACAGCCTGGTGGATAACTTCAATAAGGAAAAGTATAAAAAGCCACTAAGGGCATTAAATTGTTAACCGTTGCTTCAATTAAAGTCATTGAACAATGAAAACTGCTGCTTGCGGCTAATTCCATAAGCGTAGTTATATACGAGGATTGCGTTTGCAGTTTTTACGAATATAACAGGAAAAAAAAATGTTTTTGTAAATTTTTTGTGTGGTATTTTCATTATTTTGGTGGTACGTTTCACAATTTTTTAATTCCTGCAAACAAAACTATACGTCCCCGCTTCTCTCCTGTTTATAACTAACATAAATAGTGGTTTTGGTCGTTAAAAAGAAGTTTCTCTCTAGAGGGAGCTAAGTTTCGGGGGTATGAGACGACTGGAATAGATAACTACTTTTATAAGGGTACGGTATAAGAAACGAGAAGATATAGTGGTCGAGGGTAAAGATGAGAGGGAACAAAAATTAAGATAAAGTGTTCCATGTGCTAAAACTTTGAGTTATGTGAGTTTTGAATGGCCGCCGGGAAAATAAAGAGACTCTATAACTTTTTTAATTGTTTTCATTTCGTTTTCGATTGTTATTTGCATGAATAAATGCGGCATGGATTTTTAGTGCACGCTCATCGCACGATTCATTAAAATTTAACCTACAAAAACCTGAATTTTCCGCTTAAATACAACAATTTTCTGAAAAAAAAAACTCACAGTCCCCAACATTAGAATAAATGTAGTGTATATTTTAATGTTGCTGGGAAGGACAGTGAGGAATAGACAAAAACGAGAAACAGAATGGCCCAAAAACGCAGTAAAAAATAATTGTACCAAATAAAATATTTCCACAGGCTTTAATTAAAAAATTCAGCCAATTACGTTTGCGTGATAAATTACTAACGATATATTTTTTTGGTTCTGGGTGAATTTGAAATGAGAATATATATATTCCTCAATAGATTAATTAAATTTTTTTCGTTTTTCCAATTTCCATTCAACGTAATTATTTCTGTGTCTGCTTTAACAAGTATGGACAAAAACTGAATGACAAATGACACACTTCATCTTACAAACTATCGGATACTTCCAGTGCTGTCAGATCTTCAAAATTTCCTCTGAAAAGTGAGATTTAAAAAAGCTGATGAAAAGTTTTTGAAAATGTATATACAGGTTGTATATAAATTCTTCTGCCAAGCGCAAACTATAGATAGGTACTATAGTTTGGCAAGTGTATCTGAAACTACGGGCATCGGTGAGAGGCGAGGAAACATGGCGCCTATCTGACATAAACGTGCAAATGGCGTACGGTACCTATTTTACCAAGTAAAACTGAAAATACAAAGGTCCCTGACAATACCAAAGCCACTGGATAAATCAATATCAGTCAATTGAGGAAGTGAGAGGAAAGAACACACGCACGCGCTTGCCAATAAGAAGTCTGACCAGCTGACCTTTCGATAAAAATCACCAATTGTGTAATTCGGAGGGTGTGGTAATTATGGTTTTCGTAAAACGCTGCCAGAGCTTGAAGAAGCCCATAACAAATTTGGAAAAGTGCTAATCTTTTAATATTTATGAATTGAAAAAATGATGTTAATAGAAAAAATCCAAAGAAACAAGCACATTAAAGAATGAACGTTTAATAATATTGTTAATATTGTTAATAATAAAAAGTCCCCTCTCTTATTATTATCACTACATACTTAGCACTTTGGCTTTTCCATAGTTGAACGTGTCAATATCGGATGTTTTCGTCTGCATTCCTTTCACGGCTTCAGATAAACTTTTCAAAGTATAGATCAAAAAAGTTGTTTTTTGGGAGCTCTAGTGCTTCTACAAAGATGACTCTGCTAAGTCAGTTTTTTAAGCATATCCTTAGCATCTAATATCTGCAGTTTGAGTTGGTTAGGGTAGTTTTTTAGCACCCTATATTTAAATTGGCTTCAACTTAATTTTTGTATGTTATATGACAATAATTCAATTAAATCCGTTACTCTTTTTTCAGATCTAGCTTTTACTAGTTCATACACAAACCCTACGGAAGTAGTGCAATAAATATAAATTGAAATTTACTCCTATCCAATTTCCCGTCAACCTGTCTTTGTAATTCAAGAAAAAACAACTGGAGTCGTTTCTTTTACTTCTTTTATCAAGATTTTTTTCTTCAGTAATTCGTTTTCTTTTGTTCAGAGTTAAAGAGACTCCCTCAAGAACAGATTTCCCTTAACATTATTGCCAAACTTCCGGAGTATTGTCAAAACTCCTTCGCCTACCCACAAAGCTTAAACTTCCTAAAGGAAACTTGGCCCCGGCTCGGGATCTCCATTAGATTCCTGGATAGATTCACACACAAAACTATTGTAATTCTTGTTGTTTCAGTTTTTTATATAAAAAGTTTCGGGCCGATCGAACAACGGCTTTTGAAACATTTTAAGCAACTTTCAGCAATTTTTGAATTACTCAAATTATACGAGCTGCTCTCAGATCAAAGATTGACAACTCAATTTATATACATTTTTATATAGTATTTGGACTTAATTTTAAAAGATATTTCATTAAAATTAACAAGAATTTGGAGATTATATTGATTTTCAAAGCTTTTGTTGCAGTTACCTGAACAATAACTTACTATTAATGATGTTTTATCTTAATAAATGTCCGCTGATAAGCTTGAGGCAATATCCTGTTCTAACTGGTCTACAAAAGCATATCAGAAGAAAAGCTCATCGTGAGCGAGCAAGCGAACGTCCGGAACGCCCTCTATGTACAACGATAACAACGATTACCTGCATTGTGCCTTATCCGTTGTCTACTAACATACATTGCAACCTAAAAGCGGTGGTTAGGTTATAGACGGAATAATAAATGCAAAGACGTATCTGAAATATTTTTCAATAAGGAGTATAATTCTGTTGGAGATAGTAGAATTGGCTTGAGGTACGGAGTGGGCGAATGAACTAATGGATATCTAAATGCTGGGAAATCGGACGATATCGATTGTCTAATAATAACTAAGGGTGGCAGTTTATCAGAAGAAGAATATGATGATGATGATGATGATGAAGAAAACTGATATTACTATTGTTGGATCTTTCATTTATTTAAGTAGTTTTTTGTGGCAGATTTTGTACATTCAACAATTTTAATTAGAGAACCAAGTACATATAATTTAAATAGAAAATTGTCTTTTCTTTACCCCTATTTACCCGTTGGAACGTTCGCGATAGATACTTTACCTGTAGCTATGAAAAACTGCTCTACAATTTCTTGGGTTAATGTGGTAGTTTGTAATTCTTTTACTTGTGCAATACCGATAGTGAATGTAGGGTAATGGGTTACTGCAAACTATTACGGTGTTCTTGTTTGTATTTTATTTTTATCTAGAGAATACAGATATTTCATAAAAATTATTCAACGAGAATAAAGTTAGTGAAAGAATTATGGAAAATTAACAAAAAAAGTAATATATATATATATACATTAGAGAGTAAGTAAGTGAGTAAGAAGGCTCAGGATGTGGAGTTTACTCCAGAGCACTAAGCCTAAGGATTAAGTGGGGAATGGGAGACAATACCAGTGAGGTTCAAACGAAAAGAAATTACTGGCAAAAACATAACAATTTGCACTGATAGTAGACAAGCCCTATTAGCCTTGAACAGACAACGTGTTATATCGGGGCTAGTACTAGAGTGCCACCAAGATTAAGCTAACGCCTCGGCAGATAACAATATTATCCTGAGGTGGGTGTGGGTTAAAGGGCACGACAGGAATGAAGGAAATCGCATTGCCGATTCTTTAGCCAGGGAAGCAGCTGGACTAAAAATTTTAGGACCCAGTGACACCTACGGCCTAACGACTTCGACAATTGCGGAACTAGCCAAACGTTACACCCATGCTTAATCCCTTAAGAGATGGGACGGAATCAAAGGATGCAGTCTTGCCAGGATCAACCTGGACAACCCTGGGAAGCTGGCGCCGAATAAATATTTGGCGTGATAGGATAAACCTACGATTAACAGTAGGATTTCTGACTGGCCACTGTCAACTAAGGAAACACCTCCATACTATGGAGCTAGTGGACACACATCTATGCAGGATGTGTGAACAAGTAGATGAAATTGTCAGGCATGTCTTATGCGAGTATCCGGAGTTATCGTCAATAAGAGAGTGTGTGTTCGGTGAGTCTTGGCCTACACCTGCCGATATAAAGGAGATGTCTCCTAGTGACCTGTCCACCTCTCTGGGAAGGACAGGATGTGTGTGACACATGTGGCATAAGTGCTGTGAGCTTACACTCACCCTCCCTACTTTACAGTTACAGATAGGGTGTAAGATATTTTCGAAATTGATTGCTTCTTGCAATGCCCTTCAAATTTTTAGTTTTATCATCTAAAAAAATGAGGTAAACTGAAAATGTCAAATTAGGTACACCTAAAACTTAGGTAAACCAAAAATATTGTGAAATAAATTACACATTTTTTCTGACTCTTCTTAATATGGGAACCAAATTATATGTACCCGGTATTCCGGTTATTTGACACCTCTCATCAGTACGTTGAATTAAACATTAAACAATGAAATTTCCAGTAGACGACAGAACATTTCTTGTTCTCGCCCTTCGAAACAAGTGTATGGGAGTAATTGTCTGTGCACATCATCAAGGTGACAATTACACTACAATTGCCGTCTCTCACATATTCTACAACTACAGTAGCGTGGAATGTTAAATTCTAATTGACATTAACAGGTGTAGCACTTTTTTTATTCAATCAATGCAGTCTGTGAATTTTTTATTCCAGCTTGTCCCATTTTTATTGAACTGTATAATTCTCGCTTAACCACAAAAATATGTATTTGGCTAACATTCAAATCCAGTGCCATTTCTATCCAGAGATAAAAGATATTAAAATTCGCTCAATATTTTCCGAACTTTTCCAGAAGAAAATTCTCTTCGAAGTTATTTCGTTGTGTCACAGTAAAAGACATTGCTTTATACTCATTGTCTTCAATTGCCCTCGGGAGCTTTTTCTTTCTGGAATATACCGAGTATTTCCTTCTATTATGTTTTTTTTGTTTGTTCTTACTTTGCTTTGTACAATTCAATTTGGGTCTTAAAAATGAACAAATCGGATATAAGAGACATACAAAGATATAAGAGTTAGAAAAGAAGATGGATTATTTACAGGAACTAAGTAGTTTTATTTTTTATCATTATTTTAAAAGAAAATTTGAAAAGAGGATTGAAGAAACATTTTTAATTTGATGCGGCATTTCATTCCACATCTCCTCTTTGAGGTTAGGATTAATGAGCTCTAATTAAATTGGAAGCACATTATTATCCACAACGTTTTCTTGATTCACAGTATTCAGTGGCGTGGCTCCAAATATTATAGAGGAGGGAGTATGTACAGTTCCCCATGAGCTTGTGTCTTATTCAACCACTCATTTTTCTTGAAAAAAGAAATCTAGAGAGATTAAAAACGTCGATATAGTTGACTGAATGATTTTTTATTTAAACATAAATTTCAATCTACTTCAGTCGACGCCAAAAAAACTTCTCGACGATAATCAGTGAAAGATCGGAGTGCTTCGATTATTCTTTTTTATTATTTCTTTTCTCTCTATATCAAGACAAAAGACTTTCAAGTTTTCTCTAGAGCTTTAATCTCTACCGAAGACTGTAAAATAATGACGAATAATTTTGAAATCGAATCAAATTACGACCAGAGTTATTTAATTTGGGAAATTTCAAACTATATATAAAGCATTTTTGAGAATGATTTTTATATAACAAAATATTTGCAAGTAATTTTCTTTGAAGTTTTAGCTTCTGAAAGAAAGTTATATGAACAAAAAATTGGAAAATTGATTCGTATTCAAAATATTCTCTCATATTCAGGCTGGAGAAACTGATTCAGTTGATAAACCAATCAAGAGTTCCCCAAGGCTCAGTACGAAGGCCACTGCTCTTAGCTACACTGATTCCACTAGGACTATCCTTGTTCAGGATCTAGCCACAGTATAGGAACGAACCAGTATGTTATCTCGTGACGTCACACTCCCGAGTTGTCTGTGACCTACAACGTCGTTCGGATGAGTATCTCATCCGGCGGCCAGTGCTGTGCTGCGATCCAACCAAAGTGCAAGTGGTGAATTTGCGAATAAAATTATTTTTCTACTCCTGTTTTATAATATACTTATTAAAAGACTAAAATCTGTATCATAATGATACTCATTATGATACAAATTTTCATTATGATACTATGATACAGATTCTTAAGCCAATAGGAATGCGACATTCGCACAATATTTAATATAACCATGGTTGACATTTCTGAAATTAATTATATTAGGTCTGTTCCCTGCAATAAAAGTGTAGCACTGAGCTATACGATTTTATTTATTTTAATTATGTTTTAATGCTTCTTGCAGTATACAAATGCAATATACATAGATAGTCCCAAATTTAGCAATTTTACACGCATTTTTTCACAGATAGACCTGAATTTTTCAAAATTATATAGCTCAGTGCTACACTTTTATTGCAGGCGAACAGACCTATTAAGTGACACTTAATTTGACAGCTGTCACATAATTTTATTTGTTGAAGTTCCTTTCATTGTTCTTGTTTTTTATAATAAATGATAATTATTAATTAAATAATTCTTATTAATCGGAGTAGAAAAAATATTGTATGCAACTTTCATGTAATAGCCATTAATACACTCGCATATTATATACGAAACTCGCCTACGGCTCGTTTCGTATCCTACAACATGCTTGTGTCTTAATGGCTATCATTACATGATCGTTGCATAAAATACTATTATTATACAGGGCTTATATTTTTACGGCTTTTCGGACAGACAAACATTATTATTTTTATAGTTCATAAGCATTTTTTTGCAATGGATACCATTAAAAAGAAGAAATCGAGTGGTGTGTGTTTGTAAACCAATAAATATTTTATGTATGGGACTATTGTTTTATTCACTCATTAGTGTACTGTTCTACATTATTTGAGAAAAAACATTTAACTCGGTCAAGTCATTTCAAAACTTATGCCACCTATGCCTATGGAAAAGTTAAATGAATCGTAAAGCGATCCGTTCAAGGTCATCAAAGGCTCTGGCAATTCATGAATGAAATTTATAATAGTAATACTACTGGTTCGTTCCTATACTGTGATCTAGCAGCATATTAAGATGGGAGAGTCAGGCGGTAGAAACAAATAAATTATGTCTTAACATTTGCACAGTCACAGACTTCATTGAGCAGCAATGTACCAATCCACTTACTTTGAGGTTTATTTCTCTAATATTCTGAGCAGCTGTCAAAAAGTGGTTGAGAAAATGAAAAAGTTTGAACGAAAAAGTCTTCAAGAGAAAAATGCTTCAATCTAATATCTGCAAAAGCACTTTCAAGGGCTTACCAACATCCTTTTGACCCTTGATCATAAAAATATTAGGAAAAATGATGAGACGCAACAAATAGACAAGCTTGAAGTGTGATGTGGTGCAAAAATAGTTATTTTCCTAACTAGTGCGGAAAGTGATACTTTCCCGCACGTGACTGCAGTTGACCCGAACGACGCGGAGCGGAGTTCGGGTAAGCGGTCAAGGTCGGGAAAGACACTTTACGCATGAGTTAGGAACATTTTTTTTCTACGACCGTATATACAAAAAAGTATACCAACCCATTTTTCAAAAGTTGTTTTATTTCAACATACACATACAAAACTTTAACCAAAAACTATTAATTATTATAAATGTGAATATTAAAAACACAATCTGTTACATTCTGTGAATTACTTAAAATTGTCGGTCCAGTGGAGTTATTTGGTGTTAACTGGTTAGTAGATGACGTCGATGAGGATGGCGTCGGTGGCAGGTCACATAAAGATGACGATGAAGGTGACGGCAACGGTCTCAAGTTATTTGTAGATGAATTAATTTTATTTGATAAATTTTTCTTATATCAAACCCGGGTGGTTTGATAGTTGTTTTGAGACTCTACTTTAGAGAATGTACAGGGTTATATCAAAATATCTTCATTATTTTATATTTTCAAAAATTAAAAATGCAACAAAATGCTAGAAAAGACGTAGATTTGTATTTGATGGACTATTTCGTAAATATTTATTTACCTGTTGTAACAATAGTTATAACTTTCGAAGTAAGAAACTATCCAATAAGGTCAATATTTGCATAATTTTACTTTCCCGCACTAGTGAGGGAAAGTTACACTTTCAAAACTAAAATGCGTGCGGGAAAGTGGGTTAAAACGCACGGTCGTAGGAAAATGTGTTTTTCAGTTGTAAAAGTCTGAGAAATACCAGTCCAAGTGACACAAATTAAATTTAATCTCAATATACTACACCGAGCATCATCAGATGAAACTTTTTTCTATATCCAGCAAACATTTATTTGAATACGTTGCGGTCCTATAAGTATACGATACTTTTGATGCAGTGAAACTTCGTAAAAGCCCTTAATGCATGCCGCATTGACGCATATTATGACATACAGCACCATTCTTTATTTTATGTAAATATATGGAACATAGAATGTAATGTCATATTCTCTTCCATACATTCTTATAGTTTTATGTATGATCACGAAAACTCTATCGTCGCTTTTGTCACTCACCAAATTGTTTTAAGTACACCGTGACAAATTTGGAAACGACAGAAAATTCAGAGATCGTATTTGGAAAACCTTTTCACTATACAAGATGTTCTATATGTGTATGAGCTTCCTGAAGAAATATCGCTGAATAAGTCTAATAGTTATTCTAACGCTTTATAGGTTTGAAAAAGTGACTGTTCAACTGAAAAGCAACAACTACTTCTCGGGCTATAGGCACCGACGGCTATTGAATTACACTTCAAAGTCAAACGGGGTTTGTATATCTAGTATATTTTCTTGAAGATGTCAATTGAAAGGGATCCAGCGTCCGTATTTCCATAATTGTCTTATACATCTATAGTTTGGCAAGTTTATCTGAAACCACGGGGCATCGGTAAGAGGCGAGGAAACATGGCGCCTATATGACATAAACGTGCAAATGGCGTACGGTACCTATTTTACCAAGTAAAACTGAAAAAACAAATGTCACTGACAATACCAACGCCACTGGATAAATCAATATCAATCAATTGACGAAGTGAGAGAGAAGAACACACGCGGGCACCTGCCAATAAGGAGTCAGCTGGTCAGGCCCTTCGATAAAAATCACCAATTATGTAGTTCGGAGGGTGTGGTAATTACGGTTTTCGCACAAAGCTGCCAGAGCTTGAAGAAGCCCATAACAAATTTGGAGAAGTGTTCATCTTTTAATATTCATAAATTGGAAAAATAATGTTAATAGACAAAATCCAAGGGAAAAATCACATTAAAAAGTTAACGTTTAATCATATTGTTAATATTGTTGATAATAAAAATTTCCTTTTCTAATTGTTATCACTACATACTTAGCACTTTGGCTTTTTCATAGTTAAACGTGGTAATATCGTTTGTTTTCGACTGCATTCCTTCCACAGCTTCAGATAAACTCGCCAAAGTATAGCATCTTCAGTTCTTTGATGCAATCCCAAACTAGCCTAGACGTGACTTTCATTTTTTTTCGATCACTTTAGAAACAGCGCGTGCTTGTAATTTTTATAAACATTCTCTCACAGCTAAAGTTACTTCGGCGAAAGAAATTTATCCCCGACCGGTCTCTTTATTTAGTTGTTTTTTGTGTCATTATTTTTTATTTGTGGAAATGGCCGTTTTGCATTTTTATATTTTCATTTGAACTGGAACTTTGTAGCTTTTCCTTTTACGACTTACACTCGTGTATAATTTCTGCAAATTAAAAGCTGAAAAGTTTGTGAAAGCTCAAAGCGAAATGGCGGAGAAAACAATAGGGGGGACATGGGGAAGAGTTTAGTTGAAAAGGGTAGTTCTGGACACTGCTCTATTCGACTTTACTAATTAAACCATAAAAAAGGGGAGCACTATAATTGTTGAAATGTAAAAAAGAAAATATTCAAACATTAATTTCTGCCGAGGCAGAAAGAATGAGGAAGAAAGTAGGGGAAGAGATAGGAAGGGGACTTGGGCATGATTTAGAGAAACTATATGATGTGATACAGGGCTGCAGGAGAGAAGGAAAAAGGGGTAATAGGCGCAAGTGGAGGGCTAATTACTGGTGGAATGAGGAAATAGAGTCTGTGGAGGGAGTGTAAGAAGCAACGAAGACGAATGTTGAGGGCAAAAGTGGTGATGGAGGGAAACGGTGGATATAAGGAGAAGAAGATGGAACTGGAGTGCAGGGTGGAGAGGGAAAAAAGAAGAAAGTGGGAAGAGTTACTGGGGGAGTTGGAAAACAACCCATGGGGGAAGGCGTATGAGATAGCGGTGAAAAGAATAGGTGGAAATAGGAACGTGGTGCAAAATGAAGATTGGGAGAAAGAGATTATAGAGAAATTGTTTACAGGGGTAGAAGGAGGTGTGGATGGCAGAATTCGGGAAACCCAGAGTACTAGGGAGATAGGGAAAATGAGAGGGATAAGGTCGGTAGATAAGTGAGAAGTAGAGGGAGGAGGGGGGGAGAAATGTTAGGGTGAGGAAAGCCCCAGGGATAGATGTCATGAGAGGGGATATGGTGAAGAGGCTGTTGGATGACAATGGGGAATACTTTTTGGAACTGTTTAACAGGATACTGAGGGAGGAAGAGTTCCCGGAAAAACGGAAGGTGGCCAGGGTGATCCTTGTGAAGAAGACAGGTAGGGATGGGAAGCGGGCGGGGGACTACAGGCCCATCAGCCTGCTGTGTGGATTGGGTAAATTGATGGAGGGGATAAAAAAGGTTAGGATTGAGGAGGAAGTTGATAGGAATGGGGGTTTTAGGGAAAACCAACATGGATTTGTAGAAGGGAAGTCATGCATCTCAGCGCTGGGCAGGGTGGTGGAGTTGGTGCAAAGGGCTAGGCAGGGTAACGGTAGGAATAAGAAATTGGCCCTGCTTGTGTTCTTCGACGTTGGGAACGCGTTCAACAGTGTCAGTAAACGGGCGGTGTTGAGCGCGTTGACAAAGCTC
The DNA here is from genome assembly GCA_910591675.1 of Galerucella calmariensis. Taxonomy (NCBI): domain Eukaryota; kingdom Metazoa; phylum Arthropoda; class Insecta; order Coleoptera; family Chrysomelidae; genus Galerucella; species Galerucella calmariensis. The sequence goes on along the minus strand of CAJUYG010000666.1, from coordinate 110,860 downwards.
GGAGTAGGGGAGGGGCTAGTTAATCTAGTAGAGGACTACCTGACAGGACGTGCGATAGTGGACACTAGGGGAGAAGGTATGGGACGGAGATTGGAGTGCCCCAGGGCTCGGTTCTGGGATCGACGCTTTGGAAGTGTGTATTTGATGAAGTTTGTGGGATAGCATGTGAAGAGGGATGTGAGATTACGGTGTATGCGGACGATGTATGTCTGGTATGTACGGCAAAGGGGGAGGTGGAGATAGAAAGAAAGGCGGAGATGATGTGTAGGAAGATTGTGGAGAAGATAGAGCGGTGTGGACTGGAAGTGGCTCTGAGAATAATACGGTGGGGCTACTGGTGAAGGGGCGGAGCAAGGCAAGGGAGGTGGGGGTGATGGTGAAGGAAAAGAAAATTCGGATGGAGGAAGCGGTGAAGTATCTGGGGGTGTGGTTGGATAGCCAATTATCCTTCAAAACCCATATGTTGAAGGCTGCGCAGAAGGCAAAAGTAAGGGCAGCGTGGCTGGGAAAATTGATGGGTAATGTGAAGGGACCGGGAGAATGGAAGAGGAGGATAATTGGTAGGACGGTAGAGCAGAGTATGCTGCATGGCGCGGAAGTGTGGGGTGAGAAAGCAGGGAGGAAAGCGAGGGTTAGACCCCTCCTGCGGGTGCAGAGAGGAATACTTCTGAGGGTGGTGCAGGCGTACAGGACAGTGGGTGGACTGGCAGCGGCAGTGCTGTCACGGTCTTATCCATTGGACTTGATGGCTAGAGCCAGACAGAAACGCTGGAGGGGTACGAGCAGAGAGGTAGTACAGGAATGGATGGATGAGGAAATGGAGAGAAGGTGGGATGAGTATGAGGGCGCGCTAAAAGAAGCGATTGGGAGCAGGAGAAATTGGGTGGTCCGGAAATTTGGAGAGGTGAACGACGCAGATGCTCACAGGGCATGGGTCGAGAGTAGGTTACCTCCACAAGATTGGGAAAAGAGAAACTGGAGTGTGCGAGAGATGTGAAGTGGAGGATAATGTGGGACATGTGTTTAGATGTTGGAAGAATGAGGAAGTTTTGAAGAAGTTAGAAAATAAACTGGGAGAGGCGGTGTATTGGGAAAATATGGTGGAGATTATGTTGAGGGGCGAGGAGGAATGGATGGAGATAAGTGACGTAGTAGAGAGCATGATTAGGGGAAGAGAAGGACTCGCTATGGCATGAGAGAGGTAGGGGTGATAGAAGGAAGAAGATGATGGAGAGTGTGTGAGGGACCGCCGCCCGTCTTGACGTATGCTAGGGTAGTGATTCCAAGGCGGGAGTACCGGCGAGTTTGAGGTGGGTTTGGTTGTTAGGCATCTCAGAGGGGATGAGTCCAACACTGTCTGGGTACTGTTTGAGGACCCAGTCGAACATTAGTTTCCCATCTCGGCCCGAAAAAAAAAACGAAAAAAAACATTAATTTAATTCAATATGTAGCAGATGAACCTATCCAGACAAACAACCTTACACATTACATCATCACCCGCAACAAACCTCTCACAGTACTACTTGCATCAACCTGATTACGACATAGATGGCGCAAGCTATGTCATTACTGCTCCAAGTTGGGCGCCACTTCTAAAAATACAATATTCACTTTCTTATGTCTGAATCTAAGCTGTTAATAATGTAACTGTCTATCACGTTGATGTTAAAAATTAACATTTTATTAAGCTGATTTCAACCCCTTTTTGTAAACCACTAGCCTTAAAGATTATTTAAACAGTCGACAAACGAACAATATCTTAGTTATGAGAATCCGAAATGTTATGTAGGAGACAGATTTGAGTTGGTCTTTTTCCCCACTTTTTGAATAAAATGATGAAGCACCTGGAACAGTAAATGAGTCTCCACAGGGACGAACTTTAAATATTAACTAACGTTCCAAACACTTTTGAAATATGCAACAGAAAAATATGTTTAGCGCACAAATACGTTTTAAATTAAAAGTACACTGCAAAAAACTATATCAGTATGTATTTCTTTATTCTGTCTTATTTATACAATTTTCCCGTGGCAGATATTTATTCTCTGGAGAACAGGAAGAAAATGAATTTAAAGTGATGGAGAATGAAATGATTATGAAAAGAATGAAAAAAAAAAGAAAAAGGAGAGGTGCTTGAAGGAGAAAGTATAATGGGATGGATAGAGACACTGAGGACATGTTATGAGACGGAGAACAGCAGAAATCATCAGAAAGATACCAGACTGGACCTAAATTTGGTATAGAAAGAGAGGAAGATGCAAATGAAGTGGAAATTAAGGAGTAGGAAGTTACATACAACGATGTGCGCCCAGTTCAATTTTGATAAGGGATAATAAAGACAAAGGATTATCATAATGTTGAATAGTCAAGCAGTCATTGAAGCACTGAGCTCTTGTGTAATCGGTTCCAAAATGGTGTGGGAATGCCTAGACAAACTCAATGAACTAGGCGAGAACAATATAATACTATGGATTCCAGGACACACTGGAATAGAAGGAAATGAAATAGCAAAGAGGGGGACTGAAATTCCTTCCTGGGGGCCTGAACCCTTTTGCGGAATGAGCCCCAATGTAATATCGGAAGAAATCGGTAAAACCGAGAAAAAGAGAAGATCTGACCATTGGAAAGATCTAGTAGGGCTTATACAATCAAACACTCTTCTGGGTGACTACAACCTGTTGAGATCAAATGAATGCATAAGTCAAAATAAAACTGCGCTAAGAGTTTGAACAGGGATCATAACGGGACATTGTCGCCTGAATGGGCACCTGAAAAAGCTCGAAATGGTGGAGGAAGAAGAATGCAGATTTTGTGGCATGGAAGAAGAAACCTCCATCCACATACTCTCCAACTGCACAGTACTTCAGTGAATATCACCCCATAATACATACATACGATATTATAGACAGGAAAGAAGACACTAGTTACAGCTAACAATTGATAACTTGAAAATATAATTTTCATGAATTTTTTTCTGCTAGCGAATATTCCCAAATAATATTCCCATTTTCATGATAGTTTTTTTCAGTTTAAGAGAAATGCCAGTGAGTTCGACCCTCTTAAGCCCCGTTAATAATTGATTAAAAGGATTGAAAGAAGAAAAAGAGATCCGCGCGGATGAATTATTAACAATAAACCCTTTTAGTGTTTGTTTATTTTGAATTGTGAAGTCTTTGGAGATACGGCGGCAGTGGAAAATTCGAAAGCTCGAGATGAAAATTGTTTTCAATGATTTTGTACAGAGAATAATTCCATTTCCATCCAACGACTCGCTTTTGTTTCAACAAAGTGTACGTTTACTTTTGTTTTGTTGCTTAATGCTGTTTATACTCTAAATCAACATTTAATTCTTGAAATCTACTCTGCGGCCCTCTCAAACAAATAATCTTGTAACAATGAGTGTCTGTTCTAGTTAGACACTATTCAGAGTAACAGAATTAGGAGAGTTAGTTAAAAATATAAGTTGAGATTGACATAAAAAAGAAGAAATATACTT
>CAJUYG010000666.1:87575-102364 GCA_910591675.1 Galerucella calmariensis | reverse complement strand
ATTTCTGGCAGCAGCAATCTCTCACTTAACTTTTTCAATCGCGCCTCCCCTCACTAGAAAATCCGTGTACGTTTAGCGGGAATGACATGTGTCGATTACCAGCGAATTTACTCAACTTCTTGATGTTTCGATAAAATTTATTGAAAATGAAAAACGATTTGCTTTTAAGATCGATGATGTTCTTCAACCGTTTATACATTACCCTCAACGTGAAGAAGTATAAAAAGTTAGATATTTTTACGGCTACAAATATCATTGCAATTAAAAAAAAAGAAGTGGGTGGTATTTTCCGTAATAATTTAATAAGGAAATCTAAAAAATATCTGACATTAATGTGATAAGTGTTGCCTACGCACATAGGTACACGAAACTGCAATCTTGAAACTGTTAAGTAAAAATTAATTTTATTTTTGTGTGATCGTAGAAAAAATATTGTGTGTATTTTGAGCAGAAAGTCCTTTGTTAGTCTCGACAGATTGCGACTTCCTGTCTCGACTGCCAAAGTACTACTCTCTTCTCTTGATAGACAAATAGCTATTTTTACAAACATTTATTAACTACTTGTGAATCCTAACGATGTTTTGTTTAATGAAACAGTGTTGTCTTTTATACTTGAAATATAGAGAAACTTGATGCTTTGTTTCGATGGCTTTGACAATAAAGTTTTTGGTTGGTAACAAAAACATGAGTATTTTCGATATAATTACATGTACATGGAAATAACCAAGTGAAATGGTTCTGACAGTTCAAAACTATTTTAACAACTAACAACTCAAATTGCCACGCCACTATTTACGACGTGCCCAAATTAAGTAACTTTTCGTTTCATTTTACATTCAAGTAAGAGTGAGTCGGTGGAAAACTTTGACGTACAAAACTCTATAGAGCTCAAAAATATAAAATAATCATAGGATCTGTTAGAAATGGAAATAACAAACTTGTATCTAGATTTTGAAGGTTCAGATTTTCAATAACATTGTATGTACATTATATTACCAGGGGTGAATTAGGTTTCCTGTTGTAAATGTCCTCAAACTTACAGAGGCCAAACAAATTTTCGAGTGCAACATAGAACTTCTGAACACTCCTTATCCACAATAATTTAGATTAATATAATGCATTAGCACTGAAATCTTTACTTTGATCCCAAATCAGATCTAGACTGGTCTGGGAATGCCTATAAGAATTTGACAAACCATATAAGCACCTAAGTGGGTCACGGGGCACGAGGTCATTGCAGGAAATTAAAAGGCAAAGCTAGGGTCTGAAACTGCTTTCGCTGGTCCTGAAGCAGTATTTGGAATATCAAAAACTGCTGCACGTGGTTGTATATCTACCTCAGTGGAGTCAAACTAAACATTAGTCATACTGGAGACACGAGCAAAAACTGGAACACAGCAAACTCCAGGTCAAAAAGCACTCGGAGTCGCTGTCCAACGAATTATTAAACCTCAAACGGGTTAACGGGTTAGGTGAAATGAGGTACACAAGCTACTTGTTGTAATTTTATCTTGTGGGGTGGATGCAAGTAAGTATACAGAACTGACGATTCAATCAGATGTAATATGTATTACAACGTTAAACATAAATATATACAATCTTGAAGAAGTATGAAAGGCGCCTAAAACAAAGTATCGAGAATAATTCTCCGGGCACCTAAAATACTTAATAAAATACATGACATACCTTTCCTAGTATAAGCAATACCGACTGACCATTAAATGTTCATAACTGAATAATTCTTCTATTCAATAGGACAGACCAGACAGAATAAAAGAATCTTATGAAAATTTTATTCTCGGACATTTATTTTTAGTATGGCATTGACACATGATTTTAAAACAAGTTAAGTTGGCCGAAAGCATTTTGCCTTAAGCCAGATTTGCTACATACAAATAATTATATTTCAACAATACTCTATAAGACAGACATTCAAAGGATAAACCTATTAACTGACAGCCAGGTAGCCCTTGCGTTAACGTCTAGAGTGGTAGAAAAATGCCAGAAAGAACGAAATTAACTTGATTCCAATCCTTTTCTACGCCTATGCCTATATCTAATAAAACGTAAACTTACTTTCTGTGTCGGACACATTTTTGTTTTTATCATTTTTATTGCGTCAGCTGGCAATTTAGGAATTTCCTTTACTACTCCTTTTTGGAAACGATTGTTATTCCGTTTGCCAGGATGCTAAAGTTTGAGCGTTGTTGGGGCTCTATACAGCCCTATCCCGCCAACCGCCTTGGTTATGTCTTGTCTCTTCCTGGTACCTTTCAGAATTTATTATTCCCTTTACTTTCAGTTCTCTTCCATTGGTAGGGTGTTTAAGGATAGCAAAACTTATAAAAATGTTTTAACTTATATAGGAAGGTTTTGAAAAAAATGTATATAGTGTAAATAACAGAATCTATTAACTCGTTAATTTTTGGAAATAGTTATTATACAACAAGGTGGTGAAGACTATTCTAATTGACCGAGCACCAGGATTATTTCGCGAGTGGGTTTGCCACGAGCAGAATAAGGTGCGAGGTTTATAAATGTCTTCAACACCATGGTGTTTATACAATTTTTTTCACTACTAGCCAAATCTAAGACAAACATTAAAAATAATTCACAAACGCACCTCGAAAAGCGTTTACCCCGTCGTCTGATTGACAAGTACACTGTCAGTTCTCGATATATTATGAGCGTACTCGTTATGTCATCAGTCATTTTTGATGGAGCGCGAATTTTAAATTAATGGCCTTTTTATTCAAATAATTTTATCTTAATGGGTAATTTCAAGCAGCAAATATTTTAAAGACAATTTCCTGGGTATACAAAATTATGATACACAAATTTTTGTTGAACTACTACTACTACTGAAAATACTTCAAACTTGAAAGTCATTTCCAGCAATTTCTCTCGTCCACTTTTCCCAAGGAATTTTTTCTCCTAAAGTTATAACATGAATAGTTTCTGATATATAGCCGAGAGATCGGCTTATTGGACCACCCGGTACATACTCCAGCCTCGTATCAAGGCTGCTATGGAAAATATCAAACGACCATTGTGTTACAGATCTACCTGGAGCTACTATTTCAAATGTTGCTGGTATACACAAAGAAAACAATAAACAAATGTTCAATAAAATATTCGTAAGATATATAGCTTGCAATTTATCACATCACTTGTTTATTGAAGAAAAAACTAACAAAAAATGTTGCCTGCCACTGACCGAGATTTGGTATTCTATTTATATATCCTGTTTCCTTTGATGTTTACCTACAAAGTGTTCCGCTGGCTTTACATTATGCTCTTTTCCATTTTTCTTGCTTTCTTAGAGAATATTCTTAGTCAGCAGGTTGACTTGAATCTGGGTTTGAGTTTCTCTATACATTCATTTTGGGTTTCCCCTTGTTCGACTAAATTGATACGTTCCGTGGCTTTTGTGGAAAATGCGGAAATGTTGATGTATTAGATTAGATAGATATGGAGGTTATTTTCGATCCAAATTTACATCGTAGGCGGAATTTAAAGAGTTGGAAAGTTTTATGGAAATCGGTAAGCTCTTCGGGGACAAAACTTATTTTTTCAAATATTTTTTTAACATAAATAACTGAGTAAAGTGAGTGAAAGTTGGAAAGTATTGAGTGAATATAAATTTGTTTTGCTCATCCAGCATAGTTCCAGCCGAAAGTTGCTAGATCGCGACTAGAAAATTGTTTTTCTCAGTTGAAAACTGTACATTTCGTCCTTCGCTTGCTTTTTATTAGTTTCATGCATATCTTCATCTTCGAAATGTTAACAAGAAAAGGGTTCTATTATCATGTGCAGTGCAATTATCATAGCGTCCATCAATCTTGGTCGTGGCATAAATAATTGCGGTCGAATTACAGTTTGGAGAAGGTTACTTGGTTATTCGGAGCCATGGCCATTCGTCTTATTATTTGCCAATTAAACGGCGGATTTACAATCAGAAGGGCCGTTGCTACAATCTGTCCGACTAGAGATCGGATAGATAATTATTCCAACAAATATTTACGGAGATTGAGTAACTTTTTGTCCAAATAATACATAAATCTTGGAAGGTGAGTTGTAGGGGAGAAGATTTTTACCATTTGCTACTGCTGTTCGGATTAAAAAGGCATGAGCTCTTTGAAAATTATTTCCTCATCAATAATATTGTTTTTCTACAATCACATTGAAAAGTAGGCTTTTTCCCTTGCCATTTACAACGAAAAGTTGACGTTTCTCGGGGAGAGTTACTTTACGCTCGCCGAGCGTAAAAAATTGCAAAACGCTCGTTGCCCATAACAACCATTACTATAATAGTTATTTATGTATTAAAAGCGAAAAGAGAGGAATTATTGTACGAAAGCAAGGGTTAAGGCGCGACGCGAAGCAGAGCGCGTTAATTGCTTGAGAACCATAATTCTACTTTTAGCTCGCAATACATATTAGATTTTTTCTATAATCACTTGAATGTATATTAAAACTAATAAAATTGATTATTTTCTTAACTTGTCAAAATCTGACATTTTGGTGGTTTTAACCAATAGCAATGCATTATTCTAGCCAATCATTCGGTATTATACTGATAATTCTGCTTCCTCATCGATAAAACCTTGTTTACATCGAAACGTCAAAATTTTACTTTGAATTTGTCATTATTGACAACTAAAAGTGCTTCGAAGTTTATTGAAAAATGAACACAAACCGATTGAGTGCCATCACCCAAGAGAATATTAAACATTCAGGTAATACAAAATTTTAAATTTATGAAAAAAATAATCTTCCCAAATACAACTCGCTCTTCAAATTTTATCACATAATTTTCTATTTTCATCACTCAAACTTGTTTATTTGAGGCAAAAACATTCAAACAAACCGAATTTAGATTTTATTTAGATTTTATCAATCGGTTTGTTTTCATATTCTTGCCAAATAAACAAGCTTTCGTGAAAAAGAAAAAATTATCGATAAAATTTGGAGCACTCGTGGTATTACCTTTGATAAATTCATACTTCTTATTTCAAGTACCTGTCAAATACTTTATAAACTTTTTAACGTATAATTATTATTGTCAATACTGTCAATGTACTTCTTCTTATTTTACAATTAGAAAGGCCTAAGCTAGCAGGGCCATCCAGCCAGTATATGCAAAATATTTAGATCGTGGCACAACAATTGAGCACAAAAACACAAAACAAATTAATACGGTAACATCGCAATCACACTAATTAATTATTTTAAACATTAAGAACTTAACAAAACAGCGATTTATTAGATTGTGGAAGATTTTCAGAAAACAAAAACACTCCCTAGCCAAGTTGCTCTATGATGTCACTGTCACTGCCACTGTCACTGTCAATACAATTATGTTTGTAGTATCGGTTGTTATATGCAGCGAGCGTTTTGCAATTTCTTACGCTCGGCGAGCGTAGAGTAACTCTCCTCAAGAAACGTCAACATTTCGTTGTTAATGGCAAGCGAAAAAGCCTACTTTCCAATGTGATTATAAAAAACATGATTGTATTGACAGTGACAGTGACATCATAGAGCAACCAGGCTAGGGAGTGTTTTTATCTTCTGAAAATCTTTTAAAATCTAATAAATCGCTGTTTCGTTCTTAATGTTTTAAATAATTAATTAGTGTGATTGCGATATTACCGTATTAATTTTTTTGTGTTTTTGTGCTTAATTGTTGTGCCACGTTCTGAATATTTTGCATATACTGGCTGGATGGCCCTGCTAGCTGAGGCCTTTCTAATTGTAGAATAAGAAAAAGTACATTGACAGTATTGACAATAATAATTATACGTTTAAAATTTTATAAAGTATCTGACATTTAGGCCCGGTCTTTCCAAGTCTGATTAAATTTGTAAATAATATATATTCATCAAATAAGCACTAGATTCGTCTTTCCAATATTGGATAATTTATATTCGCAGAATATATAGCATTATTCTACAGTTAAGTTATTAGGAGGTATAAGTTCGAAATAAAATTGTTCGGGTTGTGAATAACAACCGACTGATGCCGATTAACTACGAACTGAGTTTTTCTCTTAAAGTGTTGGCGATTATAACCTAGTCTAGTTTAAATAAAAACTGTCACATTTATTTTGAAATGGATATTTTTAATGATTTCGAGGAACTCGAAGATCAAGAGATACAAGAAATTGTAGATTTTGTAAACGCAGAACGTCACCCATATACCGTTAGAGCACATATTATAGAGAGAACAGATACGAAAGCTTGACAGAGAACAGTAAAAAGAGGGAGAGATGGGTGGACATACCCATTTAAATGCCCATCGTCTTATTTCGACTCCGTTCGGGCTTCTTCGCGAAATTTGTCAAACAGGGTTGTCAATTTGCATAATATTTCCTTCAATTTACGATCATAGGTCAAATATTTTATAAGCATTTATTCAAGTGTGATAGTTATACAGATACAAATATTCGATAATTACTTGTTTTAAATCAATTTTATTAACATTAAGAGAATTATACAATTAAAAAGATTATAATGTATAAAAATCATACTTTAAATATATACTTTTTTCACAAACCCCATCCTTGGCAACCAAGCACAATAACGGTGACGGCTAACCTAACCTAACGTAATCAAAACGTCAAAACATGCTCAAAATTACTTGTAATCTGTGCTCAAATTTCAAAACGCCATTTTTCTTTGCTTCATTGTTTGAAGGTGTTCAATCGGCGATATCAATTGTGTTATTTGACTAGTCGATTGTGCGTTGTGGTAATATTAACTATAAACATATAGTGGTATAGATTCTTATTCTTATAAAATGAATAATAATAATAATAATAATATAATCTCCCAAGAGAAATGACTATTTATAACAAATCATAGGAATGTACATATAGGTATTTAATAAATACATAAATATATATTCGATTATAATTATTGTTTTGGTTCATGGCGCAGTTTCAAAGATTTTTGTGGAACTTCCGAAAAAACTATATCCGGCACTAAAAATTGTTATTGTCCCCGAGTCAACAGTGCAATTCGGTAAGAAATTTAGAAAATATTTTAAACTGGCAACATCGTGGCCATACCGAGTTAAAGGCCCAAGGTCATTGACGACGGAGCTGAAAATCGTTTGATGTTTTACCGGGATTCATATCTGTTCTCTTTATAATCTGTGGTTAGAGAACGTATTGACCACTTTGAAAGATGGGATGATAAAGAATTCTTGTTTTCCACAGTATGTACCCACTTTTAAAACAACATCCTCACTTCCACTTTCTTACTGCACGCTTCCGTTTATTATTGTTGTTACTATTTTGGTTCATTCTGTAAAATTCCTTCGTTGGTAATAAACAATTTCAGCAATTATTTAAATATTCACATGAAATCCTGATTTCAGTGCTGTCAAGCAGGTGACAGTTAATCTAAAATCTATTTTGCAACTTACAACTCGTCCGCGAAACTTAACAATTGTTTATTATTTTCTATTATATACACGCATTCGCCAAAATGTATAGTTCACGACAGGACCGGCTTCTAAATCACAAATGAATGCCCAAACCAAAGAAATTCAAAAACGGGCAAATGACTTTAAGAATCCTATTAAGCGGTCTTATGATATCAAAACAGCCATTTCTTATTTAATGAAGGATGGAAACTTTTTGCATTCTCAAAACTACTTAAGAAATTATTCACCTATACAAAATAATAATAATCAAATAACTTTTATTAAACCGTCATATAATCAATCGCTTCAATCAACTAATAATTTTGTAAAGAAATAACTATTTAATACCATTATTTTTTTATCTAGTTATACCGTTAACCATTCAGTGCTTCGCTTTTGCGAGCACTAAACAAATAATTGTATCTTAAATCTGTAGAATTATAAGCAATTTAAGAAATTAAACCGAAACTATAATACAAGCACTCTACCAATAAGAAAATTAAATTAAATTTTTATGAAATTTCTTTGAAAGAAATCTTCCATTGTGGATACTAAGCTTTTGAATGTTTATGGCCAGGCAACTGGCAATTTGTTTTATAATCTCTTTAAAGAAAATATTCTTGAAAGATATATAAAAGTTTTAAGAGGAGTTTTATGCCGGGGGATTACGATTAGACAATAGAACAATATCTGTTTGTTTGATATTGCGGTTGGGTTTTACTTGTATAAATATCATAAAATAGAGTGTTTTAAACACAAAGGATAATATTGATGCCAAAAAAAATCAGTAGTAAATACCAACATTTCCATTTAGTGCTTGGGAAATGTCGCAGATGTGCAAAATCACTTTAAAACCAATTCCAGAGATGCATCCACTAAAAACCAATTAGAGGAATTGGAGGCTAATGAGGGAACTGGAGGATAGATAATAGTACCGAAGTCTGGATTGAATTTGAAATTAACAGCTAAGACTTCAAGAACAAAGGTAAATATTCCAAAACAAAAGGAGCTTGACTGAGTGCTATGGAAAGGCATATGAACAAAAATGAAGTAAGCAATTGGAGACTTTGCCGATAGAGAAGCTATTTTCATTTTAAGGAAATTGTTTGTGAAATTCTTATAAAAGTTCAGTCTTTCCATCAATCTTTTCCACTACATACGAATATGTATTGATATCTAGTTAGTCTAGACCAGTTCCATGAATAAACAAAATAATGCGTTACCATAGCAGCGAACAATAACTGATTAGAAGTGTCAGTGTGAAATTGGAAGACAAAAAAGTAAACCAGAGTTACGCAATAAATTAAAAGAAAAAAGATGTCCACCGAAATTGTGAGAATCGAAAAATTTAAGTATCGAGCCATCATCAAGTACTTGTATTTAAAAGGGTTAAGAGATAAGCAGATTTACGAAGATATGCCTAATACCCTTGGTGATCAATGTCCTCCGTCCTCTCCAAGACCTAAGAAGTTTCGTGTCCAAAAATCTGCTGGAAAAGTTCTTGCTTCAGTTTTTTGTTGGGATTGCCATGGAGAAATCATGATTGATTTTTTGGATAAGGGTAGAACAGTAACCGGAGATTACTGTTCGACATTACTGACCACTCTACGGGAAGAAATTAAAGAGAAAAGACGCGGAAAGCTATCCAAAGGTGTTTTGTTTTTGCAGGACAACGCCCCCGCACACAAATCTCATGTTGCCATGCAAAAAATTCATGACTTAGGGTTTGAATTACTAGAACACCTCCCTTATTCATCAGATTTGGCTCCGTCCGACTATCATTTTTTTTCCTCAACTGAAAAAAAATTAAAAATTCGTAAATTTTCTTCCAACGAGGAGGTAGTAAAAGTTGTGGAGGTCTGGTTTGCAGAGCAAGAAGAAACATTTTTCTTGAAAGGTCTAGAGACGTTGCAGGTTCGCTGTTATAAATGTATCCAATTAAGAGAAGAATATATTGAGTGATATGGTTGAAATAATACCCTTCTTGGTGTGCGTCATCGATTGTTAATGTCTTTCTAACACATTAAGCAGGAAAAAATGGAAAAAAGGCAGGTCTGTGATTAATACTAATCAAAATATCACAAAAATGAACCGTTTAAATGTATTAAAAACGTTAACCCCAATCTTTGACTTACAAAAATTTGATTGGTTGATGTTTAGATTACGCTCAAGCTCAACATATCAATCGAGAGTTTAAAATACTATGAAGGCGTTACTTTCTTACTTTCGTAGCGGCAATAAGTCTTACGTCTTTTTCTACTGTCACACTGACAGTTCTTGACAGGTCTGTACTTTGTTGTTTACGGTCAATTCTTATTTATGAAGAGTGAATATTAATCTTATTGTTTTATTTATATGAATAATACAAAAATATGCATGAATACACGGAAAAACATCAGTATTTTGAAAGTTCTTGAGTATTTTTAGTTAGAAAAAGAAGCTGGTAATTATTATTAATTGCATAGCCGTTTCGAATTTGGCTAAATACAATCCTGATGATCTTATTTATCAAATTTAAGGTTAGCTATGTTTTAAAATAGCAAATAAAATAAACGACATGCCGAAAACCCGGATATACGTCACAATCGATGACGCACACCAAGAAGGGTATTATTTTAACTTATAAAATATATTGACATTGAAATTTTGTTTGGTTCTATAGTAGGCTAAGAATTTTTCAATATACATATGTACGTTACTTTCCAGCTACGTTAACGGAGAAAATTTCCTCTAAAATCCTTCCGTTGCCATGGTGATCTGTCAAAAAAACACGTTTTGATTGGCTAAAAATTACAGGTATTGAATTTTCCTTCAAATAAAAATAGAATAGAGCAGCAAATCAGTCCCTAATAAGCATATATATCCAAAATTTCGTGCATGAATACCGAACAAATTAGAAAGTGAAGTTGGGGAATGGAGAATGCATACGTCAACCAACATTCAATATCCATGGTAATTATTGGCGACCTTTATGAAAGGTTGACGGTTATTATTAGTCCTATGTCGTGATGCTGAAAACTGAAAACCTATATCAGTGATCATTTTTTATCCGAAGCGTATAATTATGGACATACAGTGTGAAACAGTCTTATTTTGAAAATCTGGGCTGCTCATAAAAAAAAGGAGAATGGAAAAGCCAATCAGTTAGGTAAGTCACTCAGGACTGTCTTTAAAGGACGTGATGAGGTCGGAAGATGTTGGCATGGGCTGATGAACATGTGAATTCTCTTCTCATAATAAGTAATCTATTATTTATTTATTATTTATCTATTTATTTAGTTTGGTTGTTTTAAGTACAAATGTATTTATTTTATTTTATAAAATGTGAAATTTTGAGTATCCCATGGAAGAAAAACCACACTAGGCTAGGAAGCCTGTACATGTAACATGGCACACTCATTACATTTTTTGGTGAGTACTATATAAATTTTATTCTAGGGAAATACAAATTGCAGTAATTAAAAATGTCCTTTTTTTTCAGTTGATAATGGAGCAGAAAGAGTGTTGGAAGATTCCAATATTATATATAATACATATGTATTTTAAGATCAAAAGTATGGTATCACATTATTATAACACATTATATGTTTGTAAAGTAAGATGATGAGAAACCCTTTATAATGAATTAAATTTTCCTGGATTGGAAAGTATAAAATGTTTTACCTACGACCCCCCCTGTAATCAGTCAATAACACACAGTCGGTATCCATGTAATGACGTCTATTACGCACTGTAAAAAAAACGCACAGCTGTAAAGTAAATCGGACGGCTTCCCTAGCAACATCTTAGCAACTGTCAATAGACGTCACCATTTTATTCAAAATTTACTTTTTGAAAACATTCAATACGGCCATGTTTAACTATGAAAATCCCAAAGGGCTAGGTATATGTATTTATATTAATTGAAAAATGGACTTTCGATTATCAACAATATATTAATAATGATTAAACGTTAGTTCTTCAATGTGCTTCTTTCATTGGTAATAGAGTAATAGAGATGGAGTTTACCAAGCACCTCTAATTATGTAACTGTTATTTCTTATTCTTATAAAAAATACAAGTACAAGTAGGTCGTAGGTAAAGTATAGTACGTAACTCGTGTTGTAAAGCATTTTACGCACTCACGGATTCGTGCGTAAAATGCTTCTTACCACACACGTTACGTAATATACTATTACTTCCTTCTTAAATGTATGATAATTTTTCATTTCTTTCAGATATTTTGGCAGAATGTTAAAAATTTTCGGACCTTGGAAAGTGACAGAGCGCTGAGTTGTGGTTTTGTGAAAAAAAATAATTCCAACATCTAAGTTCGAGGAAGAACGAGTCTGACTTTGTACTGAGCTTACAACTAATTTTTCTTCATTAAACATTATTTTTAAACAATTATAAATATATATTGAATGAATATTGAATATTTTAGTTCCTTCATACAAGAGATCAGTCGATAAATAATTTTAATTAGTAAATTTTGTGCCACTTGTAAGGTATTTAGTATTGTTCTAAAGGCTGCTGATATGCAATATGAAATGACAGATTCTGCAAGAGAGGTATACAATATCAATAAATTTTTCTTAGATAAGATATCACGCAGTTCGTGAAATTTATAAATCAAAGTACGTAAGCGCTTAGCAACATAGCTAATATGCTCAGTCCACTTTAAGTGTTGATCAAGTAAGATGCCGAGATATTTTATTGACTTTGTTTTTTCAATCAGATGACAGTTACAAACTTGGTGGTTATTACAATTCGCTTTATGTAATTTAATAATGAAATCATTTGGTTGATCTTGTTTGGTTGTAGAAAAAGTTATAAATTTAGTTTTACTGATATTCAAAGACAACCTATTATTATTTAACCACATATACACTTTCTTTATTTCAGTCTCAGCAATACATTTAGTTTCTTTCCACGTAGGACCCGTAAAAATAATCGCAGTGTCGTCCGCGTAACATGTTAAATGACCTTTGAAATTATTTATTTTAGTTATGCTGTTAATATAAATGAGAAAGAGTATTGGGCCCAAAACTGTGCCTTGTGGTACTCCAGTTGAAACTTCAGACTCATAGCTTAGTTCATTTTCAACTTTGACTTTTTGAGTCCTTCCGGTTAAATAACATGTCATCAAATCTAAAGCTGTGTCTCTAATTCCATATTTATTCAATTTTTGAATGAGTAATTCATGATTTACAGTATCAAAGGCTTTAGCTAAATCTAAAAATATTGCCAGTGCTTTTTTAGAATTATCGACGGCCTTTACAGCAGTATTAACAAAATCTAATATGGCATTTTCGGTGTTACTATTTTTTATAAATCCGAACTGTCTTTTTGTTATTATATGATTCTTATCTAAAAATTCAATAAATCTGCTTTTTATACAGTGTTCAAATATTTTGGCAGTATTGATTATAACAGATATAGGTCTGTAGTTCTCAAGTTGTGATTTCTTATTATTTCTGATTTCACGTTTTTACTGAAGCTAGCAAACTTTTTAATAAAAAAGCCTAAATATAAACACACGTAGATATAGGAAAATGTCATCAGAATAAAAGTCTTGCACGTAAACGTTATCACCGGATATAATGTCGACTAGAAGCAAGAACGTGCTGAAGTAGTCGTTGTTAAGGGTTGGAAAATTATTTTTTTTACATGGCTGCTTTATTACGTTTTTATTAGTGATGAAATTTTATCAGTGTCCTTGTAACATATCGGAAAACAAAGTTATATTACCCTGAATTCACAAAACGTTTTACGACGCAAGTCATAAATATTAGGAGTAATCCATTGGACCTTAAAATTGTAATTCAGCAACAAAAAATCTTCTGATGGAGTTTGTGTTTGTATTTTTCAACTATGTGTATACAAGATGTATCAAGTTATAGTTTACAGGCAATATCTCGCTTAATTCAAGAGATACTGTGGAAACTGTTGTGAAAATCATCAAAATTCCTTCCCAATAACGTAAAAGAAACTTTATTTCATCTCTTGGCATCCAGCCTTTCACCTTTTATTTTAAAATGATTCCCTGTAATTTCTGCCTCCGCCACGGTTAATAAAAACTTCACGAGATAGAAGTAGATTAATCTAGTATTACAATTTCATCAAATTTAATTAAAAAAAGTGTAAGGAAAACCATTGTGTAGCTGCAAAATATGAATGTTTCATCAAAGTATGGGGTTAAAACCCTCTACCGAACATCATTTCAGAACGACAAAGAGATATGCTTTGGCTAATTTATTAAATGTTTACGCTTTTCATGCCGGTACATGATGCATAAAGCGTCATACTACCGTATTTTGGCATACACATACTTTATTATCCGACATGATGGGATTTTCAAATGAAGCGTATAATAATTTTGTATTAACTCCCGGCACCGTGAGATATAATTTTACGAGGATGTGAAGTTGTTATCGGGTTGTGGGTTTGCCGCAAAAAATATAGTTATGGTTTGTCGTGGTGGATATTTTATTGGTCAAGTTAGTTTTCACAATATTAATAAATTTTGGTGTATAATTATTTGGATTGAAGATGGAAAATTAGGCGAAAAAATGGAGTGAAAGTAATCTTAAGAAGTACATGTTCCTTTTTACAAGAATTTGACAGGTCGGATAATGTAATATATATTTTTTGAGTTTTTTTTTCTGAAATTTTTTGGAATAATTGTGGAATTTCACCCATTTTTGGAATTTTCGTGAAATTTTTGTACTTTATTTCTGCTATTTCTTTCTTTATTGTGAAATTTTTGCGTTTCTGTGGATTATTTTGGCATCTTACGTGCAACTTCTCAAATCAATGACATTTCAGTCATTGGTAAATTTAGAAAGTTTTTGGTTAAAATTATTGGCTCTTTCAAGATTTATGTGTAATTTTGGCCATTTTTGTGAAACTTTTGACATTTTTGTGAAATTTTTGACGTTTTTCTTGGTAAATATCAGCTGTAATCTCAATCATTGGTAAATTTAGAAAATTATTGGTGTTTTTGTTAAAATTATTGGCTATTTCAAGATTTTTGTGTGATTTTGGCCCTTTTTGTGAAGCTTTTGACATTTTAGTGGAATTTTTTGACGTTTTCCTTGGAAAATATCAGCTGTAATTTCAATTAATGGTAAATTTAGAGAATTTTTGGTGTTTTGTTGAAATTATTGGGTTTTTCAAGATTTTTGTGACATTTTGGCCATTTTTGTGAAACTGTTGACATTTTAGTGAAATTTTTGACGTTTTTCTTGGAAAATATCGGCTGCAATTTCAATCATTGGTGAATTTAAGAAAAATTTCGGTATTTTTGTTAAAATTATCCTATCTTTCAAGATGTTTGTGTAACTTTGGCCATTTTTGTGAAACTGTTTACATTTTTGTGA
>CAJUYG010000666.1:60614-72739 GCA_910591675.1 Galerucella calmariensis | reverse complement strand
ATTGGACAAAATGATATGAGGATTAAGGGGTCTAGCACATTTACTTTTCGAAATACAGGGTGTTGAAATTTTTAAAACTTGAATGTTTTAATTCGATAACTTTAAAATGGATGGATAAATTGAATTGACATTTGACAGGTTGTTTTTAAATGTAAAAGGGCATATTTTGATAGAAATAGTAGTTTGTGCAACTAGTGTGGATATGATGGCCATATCGCACGAGGACGAAGTTTGAGCACGACGCCGTAGGCGGAGTGCTCAATCGTTCAAGTGCGATATGGACAATCCACACGAGTCGAACAGCATATTTTTTCTACGATCCACTTAAGAAAAAATCTAGAAAATAAAAATTTCTACAAACTGCAATATAACCTCAAATTGAAAATTTAACAATTCAATTTTATGTTTCCTCTTATTTTTTGTGGTAAGCGTACAGTTCTTGAATGTCCAATTTGTATAATGCTACGGTTTCCCTTTTTAAATATACGATGCTGTTATAAGTAGATGTTGCCAGTCGGATTCCCTCATGAAGGGTACCGTACCATTATCTAAAATAATGAATACTCTGCTAAATATTCCAAACGTCCACCTGTTGTCGTTATTAATATCAAGCAGAATAATTATTTAAAAATAAAATTAACAATAAAAAAAAACTTCTTCACGGGGAATCGAACCCGGGTCTACCGCGTGAGCGTCTGTTTTGCTTACTACTCGACCACCGAGGAATATGCAAATTGTTAATCTATAACGTCAAATGGATTACATAATTTTTGCTTCAAAGGAACTAAAGTTCCTACCGTGTGTCCCGTGACACGCTCTACCTTTTTTATAGCGTTTGCGGATATATATATTTGGAGCAGTTTGGTGACGAATTATCGTGTTTGAAAATATGGTTTTTCGTGCACGTGCTGCTCAAGACGGATTTATTCGCAAGCGCTAAATAATTGCGCACTGAAGGCACGACTTAGTTTTAAGAATTCAGCAGTGAAAGGGTTAAAGATCAATGTCCAATGGGGTGTACACAATTTTTGGTCGCGGTTTACCCCTCGCAATAGGGCATGTCCACGTGACGTCACAAACTATTTTGACAACAGCCCTGTGGTAAAACAATAAACAAAGCGTTCAGAATATTATGTGATACTTAATAGTGAGGTTATGCTGATTTATAATGATAGATCGTGTTTGAGTTTAGTTGGTTTTGCTTCAGTGTACTTTTGAAGTTATTTTAATTGTTGACCGTGCATATTTAATAATATATAATATAGGTTGATAGTTTCATAGTTGTTTGTTGTTTGATAATTTTTCATCGTGTCTATTGTTTAATGTTTTACCACAGGGGTATTGTCAACTGTCAACTGTCGTGGACATGCATTTGTTGAGGTTACTGTGTAGACCCTTTATTGCGCCTCGAATATTTTTGTCAGAAAATAATCAGAAAAGTGTTAAACACTTTCTGAATCAGAATTTTGAGTATTTTGTCGAAAAAAAAAACAAGAAAGGTTATTTTTTGTGATGAGAAATGCACATTTCTGACTAATACATCTTTGGAAAGCTTGTAGAGCTCGTTGAAATTTACATATCGCTAGGAGCGGCAAAAGAAAGAAGGTAAAAACACATGTACCAAAATGCAAGGAATTATTAGCTGTTCCGGCGCTCTTTCAAAATTGCATTCTTTTGTAGAAACAATTCTGCCTTCAATCTGTTCCTAATGAAAAAATGGGAAAAAAAAGGAATGTACAAACGAAATCACAGTAAAACACAAAATTGTATGGAACTCTTTGAATGCACAAAAACAAAGAAAATGACAAGTTGAACAGACAAAGACAAAAGCTGAAGGCAATTCTAACAGTGTTCACTCGTCTATACGGGCTTCATATCAACATTAAATAGTTCCACAATTTGTGTGTATCGATGTAGATCTATTATTCATTCTCTTTTTTGTCATGAACAATTTCAATCCATCCTTAATAATTTCTCCGAATTATTACGAGTAGAGCTTCGCCAACTCGCACCTCAAGTTTAATATTCCTCATCTCTTAATCGTAGGAGCATATCATGAGGTTAAAGTTTTGAGGACCCGCAATAACCTCATGGGTGCCTAATTATTTCAAAACTTAAGGTTTGACCCTATTAGAGAACTGAACGTCGAATATAACTCGGAGGGCATACGGTGGTGGAAATAATAGTTAAGACTCGATTTCCTCTAATGGGAAAAGGCTGAGTTTCCATTACAACTTCCATATTGCTGCATATACCGGATAAATATATTAAAACGGAATGTTTTATTTCATACGGCATATTTAACTAAATGGACCTCCGCGTTTAACGTTTGGGAATGCGTGAGGTTTGTAGATTAGATGTACTGTGATTTATAAGATATTTTGTCTAAACCTTAGTCCAAAAGATCTTTGCTTCAGAGAAAGACTTTTGTACATTTCGGAGCTTGGTAGACCTTCCTAGGTATTCAAAGTAATTGCGAGTCATTTCAGATAATGTGTTCGGCATTCTGTATCTGTATCTGTGGAGTTGGGAGGGTGAGTGTAGGCTCACAGCACTTACGCCACATGTGACCCATTGTACATTCTCCAGAGGAGTTGTCCTCCTAGGTCATCGTCCATCCTGTTCTTCCCAGGAAGGTGGACAGATCACTAGGAGACATCCTCTTTATATCGGCAGGTGTAGGCCAAGACTCACCGAACACACACTCTCTTATTGACGATAACTCCGGACACTTGCATAAGACATGCCTGACAGTTTCATCTTCATATTCACACATCCTGCATAGGAACGAACCAGTAGTATTACTATTATAAATTTCATTCATAAATTGCCAGGGCTTTTGATGACCTTGAACGGATCGCTTTACGATTCAGTTTACTTTTCCATAAGCGTAGGTAGCATAAGTTTTAAAATGACTTGAACTTGTTGAATGTTTTTTCTTAAATATTGTAGAACAGTACACTGATGAGTGAATAAAACAATAGTCTCATACAAAATATTACACACACACTCCCCGTTCTCTTCTTTTTAATGGTAGGTATCCATTGCACAAAAATGATTATAAACTATAAAAATAATAATGTTTGTTTGTCCAAAAAGCCGTAAAAATATAAGCCCTGTATAATAAATAATGTTATTCGCAAATTCACCACTTGCACTTTGGTTGGATCGCAGCACAACACTGGCCGCCGGATGAGAGAGATACTCACTCTAACGACGTTGTAGATCACAGAGAACTTGGGAGTGTGACGTCACGAGATAACATACTGGTTCGTTCCCATACTGTGTCCATAGTATGGGAGTGGTAGTTAACAGTGGCCAGTCAGAAATCCTACTGTTAAACGTAGGTTGTTCCTGGTCATCGCCAAATATTTCTTCGGCGCCAGCTTCCCAGGGTCGCCCAGGGTGATCCTGGCAAGACTGCATCCTTTGATTCCATCCCATCTCTTAAGTGATTGAGCATGGGTGTAGCGTTTGGCTAGTTCCGCAATTGTCGAAGTCTGTAACGTTATATTTGGCCACTATCATTGGAATATTTAAATTACCGGACAGCGAGTAGCCAGTCCTTTTTCCTTACCAACATGTGATTCTCGTCGAGAACCTGTAACACCGATCACCGCTGTGAGGCAAAATTTTAAAATTAATGTGCGACGGATAATCTCCGTTGGTGAGGATCAATATACACTGATATTGGTCAAATATTTCAATTATTCTCTCCTATAGATAGAGAAATTAAGAACACACCAATATGTAAATTCTTTTGTGAACAGGAAAGGGTTACGCGACGTATGTCCATTGCTCATCGCATAGTTCAATTTAATAGCCAGTAGTAAGAATAAGCTTTTTTTCTCCTGTGAACCATGAACCGATAAGGTTAATTTTAATTTCTTGTGAAAGGTTTACCTCAAACTTTTTTTTTCTAAAGTGCATTCAATGTGAATGGTAAGTTGCATTTACGTATATGCTTTTCATTTCTGAATTTTGCTTGTATATTTTTTCCTCCTAGTGATAAGCGCCAGATACACACATACAGCGATATTGTTTTTTTTATCCTGTTCTTTGGAATAGTTTTTCTTATACATGTATATAGAGTTGAAGTCTTCAAAACATGTATATTTAATTGATTAATTTATTCAATCTAATTACCAGCCTAGAATATAATATTTCCGGATTACATTTTTCATTACATTTTTTTTATCGCCTTCTGTGATTGCAATAAGTAGTAAAATAAAATTGAGTTTTTATGTTATTTAGATATTGTTTCTTTGATTTCTTTGATGAATGGAAATAAATAAGATTTCCTTAATAATATCATATCGTATCATATCACATTTCTGTATTGCTTCTTTTGGTTTTTTAATAGTAAAATACAGGATATTTTTTTATGAACCACGTTCTTAAATGAATTTCTTAAACAATTGTAAAACGAATTACTGCAGATATCCTGAATTTTACATAAAAAAAATGTAACTATTGCTGATACACTGTATCTTTCCTAGCATTTTGTACCTGCGACTTTGTACCTGTCACTTTGTACCTGCGACGTTGTACCTGCCACTTTGTACCTGCCAATTTGTACCTGCCAATTTGTACGTGACATTCCGGTGACATGAGCTGAATTCCCATGGATTAACAGACACCTAGGACCTGTCCGAAGAAAATAAGGAAAGTAAAAACAACGTGCTTCAACAAACAACAACATTTTTTTTATTCACTGCGATATTAGTTTTAAGATCATTATACAACTTGTAAATTTAACAACGTTGTTCATATTCTTTCCCTTCCAACATTTCCAGGTTTGTTGATAGAGAGTTGTGCATAAGGTGAAAAACAAGTCGACTAATATTATTCAGGGTGGCGCCCACTTACCTTTCTTGATTAACTTTACTTACATTCTTTAACTTGATTTATTAACTTATTAGATTCATTTGGTTTTTTAACTTCATCCATTATCTCATTAACTTCAATATAATTTCAATAACTTAAATAAAGTAGGATTACCCGCGAACCGGTAAGACTACTTACTCCCTGAATTGATATTAGTTTGGTCTCCGAATTCACACCTAAGGTGCTCTCCACATTAAGTCGCCGTTGCAATTTATCTTGCCTTATTGTTTTAAATAAATAATAGGTTACAAGTCGTTAGGCCTTAGGTGTCACTGGGTCCTTAAATTTTTAGTGTGTTTGGCATTATCACAGATGCTACTTGTTCCACTATCCACTCTGCCTATTTTACAGAATTGGTATCAGTGAGACTCTGTGATTAGATCTGTCAAGCACCAAGAGCCATTAAGCGAAGATACCAGACCACCTTCATCACCTTTACCAATTCCTCTATGGATTGGACCCTTAAGACAATTACTTTGTTGTGTCTAGCCAGAGAATTATCCATATTAAAACATTTTTCAAACCAGAATGATATTTGTATCTGTTGTTTTGTACCTTGTATTTCAGTTACTACCAATTACTACACTCGACAAAAATAAAATATCTATGAATAACTGATCTAAAAGCACTTTGTGTCATTTGAATTTCACTCACTTTTGTAGTATCTATTCAGAAGAAAAGAATAAAAAGAAACATAGCTCATCATCACATAATCTTTTCAAATATTAAATAGAGCAAAACTACCAAGAAGTAAGTAAAAGTAATTGATTTCAGTATTTCTATTTCGCGAATATCATGAAAGCAGATCTGAAATGGTCTAGTATTGGCAAAAAAAGTAACCGTTCGGTAGTAGTATTGCGAGACCCATGTCGTAATATTATTTGAACTAACGACGATACCATCAGCAAGGAAATTGAATCTGGAAAGATATTCTAAAAGCATAGAAAGACAGAAGCGATTGGACAAGTAATACTTTACACTAAACGAAATTGTTGCTTTTAGAATAACAATCAAAAACACACATTTATGAAATACACGATATTCATGTATCAGAAAAATGTTCCAACAACCTACTAGATGTAGCATGAGCTTTTGACTGTCCAAACGAGACTGGCAACTTCTTGATTACTCAATACTTGGAAGAATCTTCAAAATTAATGAAAATTGAAGCAGGAGTGTCACACGTACAATAAGATGTGTAGAATATTGGAAAGCGATATCTCTGTCTCTATTTTTGACAACAGTAGTATCCAGTTGAACAGTTTTCTGCGTGTAGCTCGGCAATTTGGATAAGATCTAAAATGCAGTGATTTTAGAGAAGTCACAGGCGAAACGGCGGACAGACGAGAATGGTTTTTCAACTCCCAGATTCTCGAGAAATCGGGGTTAACGGGGGCATCAGCAAAGGGGTACGAGGGGTTATAAGAGTCGCCGCAGTATTTCCAAAGGAAATTTAAGTTAATGGCATTGAGATAAAACAAAAGAAGTCAATAATAGAACTTTGCTTAAATTAGTTGATACTCAGAAAGTTAGCTAACAACTCTCTCTCAGTTGAATTTCGGGTCTTGTGTTTCAAGTGATTGTTGTGATATCGTTATCATTGAAATTGTTTGACGTTTTCGCCAAAGTTTCACAAAAACTTCAAACAATTAGAAGATTTGACATACTGCTATCGTTGATGTGAAATATTTTGGCTTCATTAAATGGTATCTGAGTAGCGTCGTGATCTCTGTTGCACACATTTAGAACACCTTGTCATTGATATCAACCACTTAAACATAAATATTTCTCTTTCTTTCACTGGTATCATTATCACATTTCTCTTGTCTGGAATTATTAACAAAGAACTATTCCTCATAATCGTCTATATCAAATAATGATTTATAGTAGAACTGTCGGTAGGAAAGGTGCGTGCTTATTATACTTGATATACATCAATGCCATTGAATTATCTTACTGATAAATAGTAATTTGCACTTGTATTACAAAGCATTACTTATTACAAAGACAACTAACCGATATCAGATGCTATATATAAATACTAAGGAGAAATAGTCCTTAGTATATATACGGGTGTGAGTCTATTATTTGTAAAACTAACTAAGTTCTATATTTAATGACTCAAGGGGTTAACTATGGCCCAGGGAAACGATCAGAAATCGAGTTCTGTTCGCTATGACACAAGGGGACAATCAGAAATAGAATTATGTTCGCTATGACACAAAATGGACGATCAGACATCGAGTTCTGTTCGCTATGACACAAGGGGACAATCAGACATCTAGTTCTGTTCGCTATGACACAAGGGGACGATCAGACATCGAGTTCTTTTCGCTATGACATAAGGGGACGATCAGACATCGAGCTCTGTACACTATGACAGAAGGGGGACGATCAGACATCGAGTAATGTTCGCTATGACTCAAGGAGACGATCAGACATTGAGTTCCGGTCGCTATGACACATGGGAACGATCAGACATCGAGTAATGTTCGCTATGACTCAAGAGGACGATCATACATCGAGTTATAATGACTATGTCCCAGGGGAACGATCAGAAGTCGAGTTCTGTTCGCTATGATAGAAGAAGGATGATCAGACATGTTATGTTGACAGACGTTTCCATTCCAGTCAAAAATGTGAAAGAATGTTTAGTGATGGAGGGAGAGGATTTTGATTTACTGAGACCTGAAGGATCTATAGCGCCCTCTTTCTTTCGCTTAGGTCATCAGGAAATTCTACTGGTACTGGTAGTTTCTTTGGTCCTTCTAAATTTCAGGATATCCACATAGGTACTTCAGCTCAATCAAGGAGTAGTTAATAGGATTCTATATTGCCATGCATTCTGCAAGAATGTATACAGAATCTACTTTCTTCTTGCTCTAGTTGGAGGTTTTTGGGGTGCTAATTTTGTCGAAATTCTTAAAGTATTTGCTTGTGTTCACATGATTGTAGTTTCTCAGCAGAATATTTGTCAGTCAGCCTTACTAGATCTTTCCATAGGTCAACAAGGAGCTGAATAAGTCAGTTTGTTGTAGACTCTGAACGTTAAGCCGGCTGATCTAGCACAGTTTAGTGAATAAATCTTTGGATTGCACTGGGGAAGCTATGGGAGCGATTCTAAGAGACGATTCATCAGCTAGACATGCTTTAAGAGTCAAATAACCTTGAATATTTTGTTACCATTACCAGACTTGAAAAGAATGCCATTCAATGGTACACAGACGGCTCAAAAGCAATAGAAGGAACTGGCATAGGAGTGTTCGGACCAGGAACCAAACACTCTGAAAGCTTGGGAAAAACCCCAAGTATCTTTCAAGCGGAAATCCACGCCATAAGAAAGTGCGCCCAGTTCAATATTGATAAAGGATACAGAAGACGAAAGATTATCATAATGTCGGATAGTCAAGCAGCCATTAAAGCACTGAGCTCTTGTGTAATCAGTTCCATAATGGTGTGAGAATGCCTAGACAAACTCAATGAACTAGGCGAGAACAATATAGTCACCTTACTATGGATTCCAGGACACACTGAAATAGAAGGAAATGAAATTGCAGATGAACTAGCAAAGAGGGGGACTGAAATACCTTTCTGGGGGCCTGAACCTTTTTGTGGAGTCAGCCCTAATGTAATATTGGGAGAAATAGGTAAAGCCGAGAAAAAAGAAGATCTGACCATTGGAAAGATCTAGTAGGGCTTATACAATCAAAGACTCTTCTGGATGACTACAACCTGTTGAGATCTAATGAATGCATAAGTCAAAGTGAAACTGCGTTAAAAGTTTTAACAGGGATCCTGACGGGATATTGTCGCCTGAATGGGCATCTGGAAAAGCTCAAAATAGTGGAGGAAGAAGAGTGCAGATTTTGTGGCATGGAAGAAGAAACCTCCATTCACATACTCTCCAACTGCACAGCACTTCAGAATCTTGAGCACAGCACCTAGGAGATTACTGGAAAGAAGAGGAACATTTACCTAAGTTGAAGCCTGCATACATCCTAAAATTCCTCCGGAAAATAGGGCTAGAGGAGCTACTAGTTTCTGAGACTCTCCTCAGAAACTGAGCAGAAGTAAGGAGGCACAATAGATCTCTTAGGTCTCAGTGAATGTCACCTCAAAATACATACATGCAAACTGTGTCTATTTGAGATAAATTTTATATTATAATATATTTAATATTCATGAGTATATAAATATTGATCGTTAAAACAAATACATTTGGTAATGTCCTTGTATAAGTAGCATGCAATAATGATCAGTCACATATTTCAAAACGAAAAACAGGTGCTTGACTATAGAAACACGATCACGATACAACACACACACAGTGGAAATGATTCTAGGCAATAATAGGAGTAAGTAACAGGTTGTAAATTTATAGGCTCATAAATTTTGTGTAATTAAGTAATGCTGGCTAATTCCTATTAATTACCAGTGCTTCGTTGTTGTGAGGAAAAAACAACGAAAAAAAAAATGTAAATTGTCTTAGATGTAATTTGAGATTGGGGCAAAAATGCAAATTGGAACGTTCGAAATGGGACTAACTTGCCATGGGCGGGATAGTTTGTTTAATTTTTAGATTTAGAAAAGATAAAAGGTTCAGGATGCGTGTCGTTAAAAGCCTTTGATTTATTTACCGCTAAGTAGGATGGCTGCAATATTTCTATATTGAAAAATTGAAATTTTTATAATCATTCTTCACCGACAAAAGATTCGAATTGGAAATTTTGATTTAATAGTTATTTGTATGCCAAGGACTGAAAGTGCTACTTTGTTGGACGAGTCTGAAAATTGCAAGACGAGTGAAATGAGGTGAGCAACAGACGAGGCCCAAACTAGTATTCCAGCCGCGGAGTACACAACATTTTTTAGACGACGCATAAGATCCAAAACTTTTTCAATTACACTGAGGAAAGAAAATAAATAATAGAGAATTATAAACATTTTGTTTATCGAACAATATAATGTAGGTACTTAATGATATTTGCAATGTCAATATTAATTTATTAATTATTTGCACATTATCTTGTACTATCTTATAAACTAAATAAAAGAAGACTTGAAAATGAAAATAAAACAACGAGCGGGCGGAAAATTGGATTTTCCACACACATTTTAATGTGGAAAATTAATTGTGTGTGGAAATAACTTTCCACCTCAATATATCAAATTAATAATAAGCCGGTATATTATGGTGGTTGCGAAATGCTTTAGTCACCATGTGTAACTAACCAGCTATTTACTTTCATTTTTGTTTAATTATTGTCAAAAAAGTGTCAGTGCATTTCTAAAATATTTTGCTCGTGAATAAGTGAATCCTCATTAAAAATGAATATTTGTTTCGTCAAGGGAATCGATGAAAATACAAGCGAGGGAGGGAGCGAGGGATGAGATTCTTCTGGCAGCAGAAAATGTGAAAACGGACCTGTTACCAGAATAATCAAAGAGAAGGTATGAAAAAGAATACGAGATCTTTTACAAATGGAGCGTAAGGAAGAGCATTACAAGTTTTGATAA
The DNA here is from genome assembly GCA_910591675.1 of Galerucella calmariensis. Taxonomy (NCBI): domain Eukaryota; kingdom Metazoa; phylum Arthropoda; class Insecta; order Coleoptera; family Chrysomelidae; genus Galerucella; species Galerucella calmariensis. The sequence continues at coordinate 62,335 of CAJUYG010000666.1, read as the reverse complement.
AGAAGATATTTATTTAGTGTATTTTTCCGAATTATCTGCATCCTGTCAACCATCCACACTCTGGTCAAAATATTCAATGCTGAAAACCATGCTCAAGCTCAAGAAAAATATCGACATAAGCAGATATTTCAAGGTAATTGCTTTTCTCAAGAAAAAGATGGTTGGTTTTAGACCAAAAAATTCAAAAATTTTAAGTCCAGATAACATAAAGAAGTTTTTATCCAATGCTCCTGATAACATTTATCTTCTCCATAAAGTGGCGACAATTTTCGGAATAGCTGATGCGTGCAGGCGGGAAGAATTAACAAATTTATTAATCGAAAACGTGAAAGAGGAAAGCTCCATGATTTTAGTTGAAATACCCGACAATAAAACGCACACAAGTAGAAGTTTTGTAATTACTGGGGAGAGGAACTTAAAGTGTGTCAGAAAATATACATTGCTTAGACCGAAACATACTCCTCACAATAGATTTTTTGTCCAGTATCACAACGGAGAATGCAGTATCCAGTGTGTTGGTATAAACAAATTTGGGAAGATACCATCAGATGTAGCCGCATATTTAAGACTTCCGCATCCAGAAGCCTACACAGCACACTGCTATAGGCGCTCTTCTAAATAAACTATAAGCACTTATAATCAGATAAAAATATCTCAACTTTTGATTAGTTCTGTTGACTTTCCTCGCGCTCGTAGAAAAACTATTGTACCTAACACTTGCGGTACACTTGTTAGGTAAATAGCTATTGCAGTACGGAACTGTCACTTTCACTACATGGAACACTCAAAACGCAGCTTTCGGTATGTAAATGGATAGAGAACGAGCAGCTTTCAGATGGCGTCGTCTAAAAATTATATTAATTGTGTATCTCAAAGAAAACTTTCAGGCCTGGATAATATGGTGGAAGACTAAAAACTGACTGACTTTTTCCAGCCAATATTTTGTCTACCTCAGAAGTTTTATACCACGGCTTGTAAATCTTAATTATACTAGACATATTAATTTTCCCCGCGTTATTAGTAAGAGGTATACCATTTTTACATTTTGTCTTTCATAGAGCGCATTTGTTCAACAATCACAGGAACAATATTTGGGGCTAGATTTGATATGAGTTTTTCCAGATGCCAATCCAACTATACACTTCGCGATCTTTACAGGCCTCTGCCCCTAAGAACTTATGCATTCAAGCCAGACTAGAGTTGGTATATTGCTGTTTGCTTAAGCTTTTAGAATCGTAGACAAAAGCTACGATATCATCAAATTCAGAGATTCATTTATAAAAATAAAAAACAGAAAAGGTACCAATACTGATCCCTGTGATATACTGCAAGCAGTGGGTCCACTGGTTCACCAAGCAATTTTAAAAAAGATTAGTTTCTACAATTAAACATTTTTTTTTGTCTTGAGCGTATCTTCGTTAGCAGTAAGTATATCTCCCTTAATCTAATACACACCATTACATCTCCTTATAAATCCCTCATTTCGGAATTTATCTCGCAGCTCGTTTCCTTTAAGAGCCTTTATCAATACCTCATAATTTTAATCTTTAAAATTGCCTTTTCATGTTTACCAGCCGTTCATATTGGCCCTCCTACACTTCGCCGCGTCTGTTTCTCTTCGACCAACAGCTCGTAGTGCCTGAATTTTTATGTTAGTTAATTTTCCAGACAGGTCTTTTTATTAAGGATAGGTGGTGTCTGTTTCAACAACTTTTAAATTG
>CAJUYG010000666.1:30331-44736 GCA_910591675.1 Galerucella calmariensis | reverse complement strand
GGAGACGTCTATTGACAGTTGCTAAGATGTTGCTAGGGAAGCCGTGCACTTTCCTTTACAGCTGTGCGTTTTTTTTTACAGTGCGTAATAGACGTCATTACATTGATACCGACTGTGTGTTATTGACCGATCACAGGGGGGGGGTCGTAGGTAATAGTATATTACATAACAAGAGTAGTAAATTGCTTATTACATGCGAATAGAAAAGTTGCGCACGAGCCGCGTGGCGGCGAGTGTTGTAATTCTATAAGCATATAATAAGCTTACAACTCTAGTTGTGTAATATACTTTTTCTACGAACAACTCCATTAATAAAAATAAAACGCATGAATAACATGTACATTGACACTAACAGCTAGTGACAGCGAGTTTTATTAATTATTAAACGTCAAAACAACCTCTACTAACTCGTTTCCATGGTTACTCGAAACCATTGACTGACAAGGCTTTGGTGATAAATTGTTGTTTTTCTAGAACTGAAGCGTAATTTTTTTTATTACGTGCTAGTCATTACGTGTCAGTATCCGTAATGATCCATTTACTTAGCAACCAAATAGTAGGTAATATGGAATTTACTAGTGTGAGAGTAGAAAAAATAAATTACAGTGTAATTGGAACATAATAAGGTAAGTTTTCACGAAATTTCGTGAAAAAAATTTTGTTTTGAAAAAAGATAAAAATAAAAAAACCAAAAATTTGGTTATTTGAGTTTTTCACATAAATTTTGAGGTTATGTGTGAAAATTGTGAATACAAAAGTTGTAGAGCTTTTTATTACTCACAGCTTTGCCATTTCTAATGGGTTTTATATTACTATTATTTTTTTTTTCACTTTTTACTATTTTTGAAGGCTTCGGCACTGGTCTATTAGTCTATTTATAATTTTTACATTCTCATCCACACTCATTCATTGTTTTTTTTTACTCAATCCGCCTCTGATAATATTTCAGTGTCACTCATTCTCCTTCATTCTTGCTCAACTATTTTCAGTTGATTGTTCGGAAATAATAAGGCAGTGACACCTGCGGGATTAGTCCTAACGACTTCTCCGACAAAATTCTATTTGAAATAAAATCAGTTTTATTTCCTTACACTGGGGTACGAAGGGATTTAATGTGTCACCTTTATAATGGGATCATAAAAAAGGTGACATTCTTATTCGCTTCGGTCTGGTTAATATGTCACTGAAAAAAAAAATGGCTGGTAATGGAGAAAACGTCTTAATATTTCATGAAGGTGAAAAATAGGGAGATATAATTTTGAGATTGTACAAATTGGAATAGACTTTTTTTAAGCTGGGTAATGTAGAGTACTTAAATTGAAATTATAATACTCGACAAATAGGCCACAGGATAGGGGTAACAACTACAAGTAATTAGCAATACGGCTGATTTTTTTTTCATAAGTACCTTAAAGTATGTAGATTATTATAAAAAAAAGTTTACCAGTCTATCGATTTCCCAAATTAGAAAAAAAAATCAAAAAACTTTTTTTCTTCGAAATTTTTCAATATTTCGCGCTGAAAGGAATGTAGAGAAAATTAAAAAATACCACCGTGTAGGGGGAGTGTTTTGCAACAAAAAAGGTTCCATGCGCTTCTTCCGTCCGAGCAATGGTTTGTCCGGAAAAAATTCGGTAAACTAAGCATGTGTTTCGCATCCGCGCGACTCAATTTTCAGAAGCGCGGCGGAGTACATTATAAACTATTGTACAGTTATAATGTAGATGTAAATAATTGTATAATAGCACATAATCATTTTTAGCAAATTACTCATATATAATATAAATATTATAATCTAATAACAAAGTATCTCAATAAAGAATATATTATATAATGAGGTGGCATTGAAACAATTTTTCGAAGGATGGAAACTGTTATTAAGGAGGTCTGTTCCTTCGATAATATTTACGGATAATTAATTTCTCCTAATCACGAAGTACGGTACTTTTCATTATTTTGTAAATTATAGGAATCTTGAATTTACAAGAAAATATATACATTGTGGAAACCACTTATGGAATAAAATTCTTCATGTCATTATTTTAGAAAATTATAAAAAATGCCGAGACACGTCAACTTTTGAATTGAGTTGTGCGTTATGTAAACATAAATGTAAATGTACAGGGTGATTCACGCAAATGTTTTTTTTTTTTAATGAAACACCCTGTATATTTGCATATTTTTGAAATCCTCTTAATGAACCGATTCCAACAAACTAAATATTGTATGGTCAATTATGAATTATACAGGGTGCAATTTTTATTTTTACAGTTATTAAACAGTGAACACTTAAATAAAATACCTGATGTATTTGATTTTAATACATTAAAATAAATGCTCAAAATGTTCTCCACCTAGTTGTTGGCAATAGCACAGTCTCCTATAGAACTCCTCCTTAACTTTGTTAAAAGTTTGAGGTGAAATATTCCGTATTTCTGTAGTTATCCTGTCTTTGAGGTCTACAATGCTAGTTGGTTGTCTTGAATATACTTTGTTCTTGAGATAACCCCACAGAAAAAAATCTAACAGCGTAAGGTCTGGCGATCTAGCTGGCCACTCAATAGTACCTCTTCGTCCAATCCATTTATTGGGGAAGATTTAATCTAAATAAGTTCTTACCATTAAAGCATAATGGGGTGTTGCTCCGTCTTGCTGGAACCAAACATTTTCATTCGGTAAGCTATGATCTATTGTGTTGGGATATAAGTTTGCCAACACAGGAATAACTTCATTTCTAAGCATGTTTAAATATTTTCCAGCTGTCAAATTTCCATCCATAAATATAGGACCAATAATATGGTCGCCTATGATACCAGCCCAAACGTTCACCTTTTGAGGGTACTGAGTATGTGTCTCACGCATCCAATTAGGATTCTCTGCTCACCAATATTTACAGTTCTGTCGGTTTACCTCTCCATTCAATGTGAATGTTGATTCGTCAGAAAAAGAATGGTACCAAGAGCTATCTCATTTCTGTTAAGCTTATTCATCAATCTTTCGCAGAAATCCATTCTACGATCTGGATCGTCTTCTGTTAACTCCTGCACAAAAGTTAATTTGTAGGGATGAAGTTTTTCTTTATGAAGACATCTTAGAACAGTTGTATGACTAACATTATTTTCACGGGCAATTTGACGTGTACTTGAAGTTGGATTCTCTTCGACACTTAACAAAATATTCACTTTCACATCATCTTCAACGAAGTGTGGTTTTCTTTTCAATGGTTTGACATGTCCAAGTTCTCTGAATTGTGCATGAATTTTAGACACAGTACTTTGTGAAATATTAGGCAATTCGGGATACCTGTGATTAAATAAGTTTGCCAATTCAACTTGACTTCTGCAGTTATCCCCTTACCGGATCATCATTAAAATCTCAATTCGGTGAGTCTCAGTTAAATATTTCATTATTATGTCGACAAGGAAAGAGTGTTTGACAAAGATTTTACTTTTTCAGTATAAACTGTCAACACACAACAACTGACAGAATAGAAAACAATCCACATTATTTACCGATTTTGTCTAATTATTGGCGTTTTTAGGCAATTTTTAGGTATTTGTGATAAAATTCGTGGGCGTAGCAGGTTTTGTTTAATATACAAATACGTCTAATAATTAGTTAGTTTAGATTTTTGATAAATCCATGTTTAGCTAATTTAAAAAAGTACCAATATTTCAAGTGTAATAAATTATTATTTTAAAATTTCATACATTATTTAGTTTGTTGGAATCGGTTCATTGAGAGGATTTCAAAAATATGCAAATATACAAGGTGTTTCATTAAAAAAAACAACACCGACTATGGCATACTTGCGTGAATCACATAAAGAATTTTATTCATTAAGTGGTTTCCACACTGTATATTAAATACTGTAACTTTGATAAAACTGGAGTAATTTCAAAGGGGTTTGCATAAAAATGTTGGGGAAACTCCTAAGATCAAGAATATATAATTACCAAATTAATTAATTTACATACATTTTTGGATTCAATGATTTTTTGTATTATAAGCGAAAATAGCAATTTTTATAGATTCGGGTAGGAATCTTCTTCATTTTTCCAAAATAAAATTTGATACTCATGTAATATAAAGATTAATATTCCACGAACAAAATGTATAGTGAAAATGTATAAAAGATGATTAATATATAATTTCAAGATATAATTTTTTTCATACCCTTTTCCAATAAAAATATGTAAAAATTAATGTATCACCTTTCATTTATTATTTACAACCTTAACTCTTACTAAAGATTGAAAAAACATTTTGATTGAATATTTAAATTTTTTTCTCCGTGCAGCATAGTTGCGCTGATGCGGAACACATACTTTACTGAATTTTTTCCGAACAAACCATTGATTGGACGAAAAAAACGCAGAGTATTTTTTTTATTGCGAAACACTTCTCCTACACAGTGGTATTTTTAATTATTCTCCACCTTTCTCCCAGCGTGAAATATTTGAAAATTTCGAAAAAAAAAATTTGATTTTTTTTCTAATTTGGGAAATCGATAGACTGGTAAACTTTTTTTCTATGATCCATACCGACTGGCCTAAAGCACACCTTCGATGATACGTTTGCGTTGTGTTCAACTGCCCAGGCACTGAATCTTTGTACCATTTCCCATTTTATAGACTCCCATTCCGAAAGCTTCTTCTATATAGGTCATCAGTTTAACTGGAGGGATTTTCAGTAGCTGTAGAGGTTGTATTATATCCTCTCCAAAGTGCTTCCGAGTCCTCATGTAAGCACATTATGTGAGTAGGTGTTTCATCGTAAAGTCGCGTCCACATTATGTCGAATGGTGTCGATCGACAATGTCGATCCAGTGTGGATCCATAATGTGGACGCAGTTTTACGATAGTCGATTGTCGATCGACCATGTCGATCGACACCATTCGACATAATGTAGACGAGACTTAAAGTTAACATTTTCTGCACATAGGTTGCCTATTTTCTGTAGATGTTTCCTTAGGTTGCAGTGTCCAGTTACACACTGTCGTATATCTGTGGATCACGTGTGACATGGAATACATTGTAGCACCACCTATACATTTTTTACGAAACCACATTGATATGTTTATTAGGAACTCTTTAAGAAAGTTACTTTAATATTACCACAACCAAAATTATTGAAGTTACACTCGATCTAAAACGAAGCGTAGACTTGTAGGCGAGAAGATCCCGATAAACGCACTTATTTATCTCCCTCCGTCTCTCTCTTTAGAAGGAAAATATTTGCGGTCAAGTTCCGTATCATGACGGTCGGATCCAATAGTGGATGTAAATGGTCCTGAAACTACGAGAATATGCAAAGTTACCCCGAAATTTATGCTAGAACCTAACCAGCAAAAACAAATATCTCCATCCGAGCGAAGACAAAAAATTCTAGGCATTATAAATACTATTACAGAGATGGACTTTCTTGCAACAAGTAGTTGGAAATTGTATATTTTACTAGGTCGAAAATAGTTCTAATAGGATTTTTAATTAGTTTTTCACGTTACTTCAAATCAAAAGCATCAAGGAGTATTGATATCATTTCTTAACACTTTTTAAGAACTGTTGTGTCATCTTCACTTAATATCACCCCTTGTTTGCTAGATTTAATCAGATAGCAGGAGAAGGTTGCTTTTGTTTCGTCAAATATCCCCTTTCTAGCTACAACAAAGGCCTACTAGACCAAGAAATCGATCAATATCCCAATAGGAAATTATTCCAATATAGCCCTACTCAATTCCTTGTTCACAACATGTCCCTATTTCTTTGTACGTCTCTTTACTCCTGAAAGTTAATGTGACACGTCAAACTTAAGTCGGTATGTGAGTTATGTCTTTGTGTTCTCTTGTCCACGTCACATTCTCACAGCCGACTTTGTTCCAATTAAATTCAAGAGGCGGCTCACACTGGAGCCGAATAATTAAACCAAAAGTTAACATTTGTATCATATAAAACTCGTGAAGGTTGCTCGAGATGAAAAATTGTAAGCCTCTTTGACCATATTTTGAATTCAAATGGAAAAAATTGCTTTTAATAGTATACAGAGGACTAAGAAGCAAAAAAAGAGACTGGGATTGGAGTGCACGGGCCAGAAGGAAATGGAATAGCAGATGAGCTAGCGAAGAGGGGTTCAGTCTTTTTGGAACACTTTTGCTGTATCAGCTTCAAGAGAATATCTGACCATTGGAAAGATCTAGTAAGGCTTAGACAATCGAAGCTTTTGGGTGTCTACAACTCATTGAGATCTAATGAATGCATAAGTAAAAACGCACCAAGAGTTTTAACAGGAATCTTAAAGCCTCAAAATAGTGGAGGAAGAAGAATGTCGATTATGTGGCATGGAAGAAGAAACCTAGACTACTAGAAGAGGGACAAGTCTGCAAAAATCCTAAAACTCCTCCTGGAAAGAGGAATAAAGGAGCTATTAGTCTCTACAATTTTTCTCAGGAGCTGAGGAGAAGTGAGGAGGCACGATAGATATTTTAGGTCTAGCACACACAGGTACAAACAACCGAAAAATATTTTTCCTACGATCACATAGGAAAGTGACATACATCGCTCTGTCTAGTTCTATGGAAAGTGGCCTTCATTCATACGCGTACAGAAAAAAAACTTATCCGTACGTGTCAAATGAACTTTTATTAAGATTGACCACTGGCAAGTTGTCAAATATATAATTTTTAATTAGATTTACCTATGTAATATCTAAATTTGAAGCGATCTATTTGAAAAGTGAAATTTTTGTCATTTTCTTGATTAAAAAAATTTAGAAATTTAGGGCGCGATCGAGGATCGAACCCGCGTACTCTTCGTCAGACGTACGATGTTGTACCAACTAATCCAAATCAACTGTTATAACAGAAGGAAAATTTAATCATCTTGAAAGGTATTCAAGGTATGTATGAAGTATGATGAACAATAATAATTTCATTTTCAATCTCTATAATTATTATCCAACCAATTAATAATTGTAATAACCTACCTATATTAAATAGTTAAACTACTTGAATATTTGTCACTATTGATAGTTATTGTTAATTTTGAAATCAATGATGTTGACTTTATTTGTAACATTTTGTGTATTAATATGTCAGATGTTGATTACACATTATTTGGTGAAATTATCACATGATCGTAGGAAAAATACTGTACATTACTCGTGCTACAATATTTCCCACTAGTGTGAAAAATGTCACTTTCCGCACACGTTACGTAATATACTATATATAAACAAGTATTGACATTTGGTGGAATGAATAATTTCTGAGGTATTTTTAAATTGAAGAGGTTCATCGCGATCGGCGGGCAGAATTAATACCTTAGGTATTCGAGAATTCGACTAATACAAAAACTCAAAATATGTGTTTGAGATCACAACTGCGACATCACTAAAAGGTGTGTTTTTTTTAATTAAATTTTATGGTTTCAGATATTTTATTAATGTACCAATTAGCTCGGTTTAGTTAACAATTATTGTAATTTGAAGTTAACATACCTACCAGTGGACGTTGCATCTGTAAAATGTTGTTTCCTAAACCTTTATATACAAGGTGTGCTGATTGAAAGATTTTCTTAACCGTTAACAGGGTGCAATTTTCGGGCTACAGGATATTGAACATTTGAATGTCTAAATCAAAAGTAGCTGACAGTAGCCAAAATAGTCGAGACATAAAAATTTAAATAGAAAATTAAGATATAAGATTAGACGTAACTCCATCTATTTGAGAGTCAATATACTTTTAAGGGGAAAATTTTAATTCAACTTGAATTACTTTTCAAAAAATTCGAATTTAAAGCTGCAATTAATATGAAAATATAATCAATACAAGTCTTCTATCAATAAAGCTCAGCTGCTTTGTTGGATGTATTTATCGTACATTACAATTAAATCAGTCAACCAATTTTACATCAATACCTTTCAATTAAATTTATCCAAATGTAGCAAACACTTGTGCTTGATATCATCATTCCATATATTGTGTAATATACATCAAAAATTTAAATACCTATTTTGATGCCAACGGCATGGAAAGTCTGGATTTGTCAGATTTTACATAAAATCAAAAGGAAATATAATTGAAAAATTTACGATAAAATATTGATTGAATTAAAAAATAAAATATAAAAGTCCAAATGAAAGAAGTGAGGAATAATTTGTGATCTTTTCTTACAGCTTATCAAGACTATTGTAAGACTTTTTTCTCTCGGCTTTACTAAACTATCCAGAACACTTCAGTAAAAAGGAAATTTTCCGAAATTACCTGATTCGCGAAATACCATTTTTTTATTAAATAACATTTTAACAAATAACACATATATGAAAACAGTTTAGTAACTTTAAAACTTAGAGAAAACTAGTATGAATGTGGCCACCTAACAGCCCAGAATTAAATCCGGTTGATTTTTCAATTTGGGGAATTTTCGAACAAAATTTGTATGACGGACAACAATTTGAAACAAGCGAGCAGCTCAAAGAAAGAATGCAGTTTGTTTGGAACAATTTTGAACAGGGTGCAATAAATGGGGCTATCAATTATGGCGAAGACGACTTCAAGAAGTGGTAAACAATAATTGTGGCCACATTCATAACATTTTACTCTGATTTTAAAGTAACTTAACTGTTTTCATGAATGTGTTATTTGTTAAAATGTTATTTAATAAAAAAATGGTATTTCGCGAATCCGGTAATTTCGGAAAATTTCCTTTTTACCGAAGTGTTCTGGATAGTTTATCTACCGAAAATGCATATTAGTACAATTTTAGCTAAAAGAGTTTTCATTTGCAACGAGCTCATATGCACTGTTATATAATTTTTTCATAAGTACGACCCTGTACATTATTTTTGCTTCGAAATTTACAGTCATGTTGAGGACATGTTAGCTTATTAGCCCTGCGAAAAGAAAATAAATCGCTAAAAAAACAAAAAAAATATCTTCAATTAAAAAATGTACTCCTTCATTTCGGCCCACAGTGTATAATGTATCATTTACTCAATGTTTTTGCTACAAGCAATTTCTAATATACAGGGTGAATCACGACCAACAGGACGAATGTTTAAAACGAAACCATTCTTGTTTTTAATATTTGTAACGGCAGAAGCTAGAAGATTCGGATAATATGTATCAAATAATTTGGGGTTCAACTTAAAAAAAAATAATTCTCACCTTCTTAAACTCGCGTTCAACGAGAAGGAAAAAGGTGATTAGAACAGGAAGTAGACGATAATATCTGAATATCAGATCGCATTAACCTTCCTGTCTTCCCATTGGTCGCATACACAGGAAATTTACCTACCGTCCTTGTTCTAATTGGTAGTCAGAAAGATGAGAATTGTTGAAAGGCATTGTACCATTAAAAACCCATTGAAGGGACTTTAATGGCTTCGCGCAGAATGCCGAACGGCGAACGGTCTCTCTGTCTTTTGTTTATCGTGGATGTATGTGTGAATGGGTCTTTATGTTGTTGTATGTAAAGTGCTACCTACCTGCGGCGTTCTTAAGAGAAGGCTTGATTAAGATGACGATAATAAGTGAGAATTTGACAAAATACAAGCAATGAAATCTGAGATAATTTGAACGATTAACAGGTAAATATTTTCCGCTGTAATGTGACCAAGATGAACCGGGGGGCCAACTAAGAACGGCCGTCGGCCATATCTCAGGAGTGGATTATAGCACAGGTTCAGGAAAAAAAATTTATAGCAAAAGTGGCCTCGAGAAACGCCTGGAAATTATTTTCAGAATTGTAGGTCCACCGCTAGAGGGCGTATTTGACAGTTAAAATTTTAAAATGCAAAATTTTTCAAAATTTACTCAAGTGAGGAGCATATTAAATATCATAATCACATTCCTTGACAAATTCTGCATATTTTTAGAATGACAGGTTGAAGCCTATCTCCTCAAATAAGGGGTGGGGGAAAGTGGGAGCCTTGTTACGAAAAAACGCCTGTAATTCTGGTTCTGCTTGACCGATTTTAATAAACTTGACGTTGTTTGAAAGAGCTTTTATTTAACAATCGAAAATTTGTTAATATGGAGCAATCTGATTGATAACATAAACGCTAGAGGGCGCTGTTTTATTTTTTTTTTTTAAATATTTTGAATTGTATCTTTGAAAAGTAGACTAAATTGGTAATAAAACACTGCAAACCGCAACGCGATATCTCTTTCCTATTCTGAGATATCGTAAGAAACAGTTAAATGGCGGGAATTGATCTCTCAACGTCTAGAAGGCTGGTGACGTAAGTTGTGCTACATTTTATGAAAATGTTATATTAGTTTTCGAGCGATGTGTTAGTAAATCAAAAGAATAAAATATCAATAAAAACCGATATTTGGAAGTTCATTTATTTGGCCACCGAGGTCTCCAGACCTCACTTGTTTAGATTTTTATTTGTGGGGGCAAGTAAAAGATCTCGTTTAAGCCGATGAACCCGCAACAAGAGCTGACATGGTTGAAAGGAAACGATGGACAATACGAAGTATTTCAAGGGCAGAAATTGAAGCTGCTGTTTTCCATTCCACTCAGCGATTGATTTCACGCATTTAAAATGATGGACGACATTTCGAACATCTGGAGCGGCACCAATTACGTACCTAGTTATTTATTGAAGGTTTCAATTGTTCGATTTATCACATTATTTTGAAATTCGTTCTCATTACTAGTGACCAGCATTACATTTATGTAATCTAGTGGCTACCATAACATTAGTATGATGACAGTTTAAATCACTGCAGACCAATGTAAGATCTTTCCATTCAGGCAAAATTTAATAACTTCTGTCAACAGAACCAGCGTTCTAGTCGTTTGAAGAACAGTTCTCGCCATGTACTTGTTTCTTATGATATCTCTGGATAGAAAAGAGATATCGCCATGCTGTTTGCAGTGTTTCATCACTAATTCAGACTACTTTTTAAAGACCTACTTCAATTTGTATGCTTCCATTTAAAATTGTTACGAGAAAACACAATATTTAAAAAAAATAAAACAGCGCCCTCTAGCATTTATATTATTATTCAGATTGCTTCATTTTTACAAATCTTCGATTGTTCAACAAAAGCTCTTTCAAACAACATCAAGTTTATTGATATCGGTCAAGCAGAACCGGAACCGGAACCGGGTGGGAAGAAGTGTACACGACCACATATTTACAGTTAAGCAAATCATAGAGAAAACACAAAATAGCAAAACAAAGACATACTTCGCCTTTATAGACTTGGAGAAAGCTTTTGATAGAGTTTGTAGAGAGAAAATATGGGACATACTAGAAGAAACGAAAGTTGATAAAAAACTAATAGGAGTAATAAAAAGTATTTACAGAAAAAACATAAACTATATAATCAAAAATAACCGAGCATCTGAAACATTTGAGACAAAACAGGGATTAAGACAAGGTGGAGCTCTAAGCCCTACTTTATTCAATATTTTCATGGACCACATAATAAAGCAAACAAAAACAGATACACAGGAACTTTCTGTAGGTATGAAGCAACTTAGACCAGTTAAGATACGTGAATGTGCATTTGTCGACGATCTAGTTATAATGGCCAATACAGAGAAAGGTCTTCAAAAAAATATAGACACATGGAATAGAACTCTAAAATTGAATGGAATGAAAATAAATGCAAATAAAACAAAAATAATGATGATAGCAAAAAATCAAGAAAGGTTGAATATAACAATTAACGAAAGTATAATCCAACAGGTTACCCACTTTAAATACTTAGGAACAACAATTGACAGCACTGGTAAACAAGATAGGGATATTATGGAAAGAACAGGGAAAGCCATAAAAACTTTCCACATGCTGAAGCCAGGATTTATTAATAAGAAGGAAATCTCAAAAAGAACCAAAATGACAGTATTCCAAACAGTTTTCAGACCGATACTTACTTATGGCAGCGAAACGTGGGTATTAGACCAGAAAATGAAGAGTAGAATACAAGCTATAGAAATGAAATACCTGAGATCTGTGAAAGGAATAACAAAACGAGATAGAATAAAGAATGTAGACATAAGAGAGGAGCTAGAAATAAAGTCCATGCTAGATTATATAGAAGAAAAACAACTGAACTGGTGGGGACACCTACAGCGAATGGAGGATACTAGACTAGTTAAAAGTGTATGGGAAGCAAAGGTGATTGTTAAAAGAGACAGAGGTAGACCCAAAGAATCCTGGGATAACAACATAGCCAAAATATTGAAGGAAAGAGGAAAAACAATTACAGAAGCAAAACAATTAGCAAAAAAATAGGAAAGAATGGAAACTTTTTGTTGAATCTTGAAATTTTGAGAAATCTCCCTACACCGAAAGGTAGAAGGGAATTTGATTATATATATATATATATTTTCGTAACAAGGTTCCCACTCTACCCCACCCCTTATTTGAAGAGATAGACTTAAACCTGTCCTATCAAAAATAAGCAGAATCTGATTATAAAATTTATTATGCTCCTTATTTGAGTGAATTTTGAAAAATTTTGCATTTTAAAATTTTAACTGTCAAATACTAGCGGTTGATCTACAATTCTGAAAATAATTTCCAGGCGTTTCTCGATGCAACTTTTGTCATAATTTTTTTTTCCCGAACCTGTGCTATAATCCACCCCTGAGATATGGCCAACGGCCGTTCTTAGTTGGCCACCCGGTACACGTTTCTTGATAGATTTGGAATTATGTCCCTGTTTTAAGAATAACTATTTATCAAGAATGAGATCCTCACAGTAATATTTGAAGAGTCACAGTCAGTTTATAAACATTACTTATAGCATACAAATTTTCCGAGTAATAGAAAACGAGAAAGAGATCCAAAAATAAAGAGAATAGAAAAGTCAGTCGGTTGGCGGCGAGTGGCATTTTCATTTGAGAATTTTTCTCTTCTATTCTGATGAAATTATATAAGAAATCGTGAAGCTTCACAACCCGCAACCATCTTTTATTCCTTACTCTCCCTGCAATTCTCTACCAGGGCACGAATTTCTGAATTATTTATAATAGTCTCACTTGTCTTTATCACGTACATACCGACGACGTTACACCATCACCAACGGGCTACCAGGGACGTAACAAAACAATTTTTCAGTCATAATAATGGTAATACATTTATTGTTTCTCACATAGAGTTAACAGGAAGGGTTTGGGATTAACAAAATTCCTAAGCATAATAGAAAATTAAAATAAAACAAAATATTGGACAAACAAATAAAAAATTCTGGAGGGTTTCGTAATTATGCGAGCGAGTTTTGATTTGAAATGATGCAAAGTTTGGTGAATTAGTTTTTTTGCTTAAAACAATCATTATAATAAGGCTAAGATTTTCCTGCATCCTAATCGGACCAATATTATTCGCCTCTCTAGTTAAATATGTCCCCATCTTGCTATATATAAATTACGTGTCACATGTTTGTCCGCGATGGACTCCTAAGCTACAAAACCGATTTTAATCAAATTTGTACCCCGTGTGCAGTTTGATCCAACTTGAAAGATAGGATAGCTTACATCTCTGTTTATGTTGGCAATATTATTTTATTGCAAATTATTTGTCTTCATCTGTTAGTTCCAAACGATCCTAACAAATGGTGGTGCCCATGTCTGATGTTCTCCTACCGTTCCCCTTAAATAGTTTACAACAATGTAATATGACAAAAACGCTAGCCACAGCAACGCGTGGCCGGGTCAACTAGTATATTTATAAAATAATATTAAAATGTAATAGTTGTACACCACTGCTTGACGTACTATCTATATCCTGGTTTTGCCGCCGCGACGCTAGGTACTGCGTATTCCGTAAGGAAAATACGAGGTCTCCAAGATGACGATAGAGATAAAGCACGTTCGTGAAGGGTAAATTTTGTGTTTCGGGGGTTGAATGTTTATAGGAAATAAGATTAGTCGAATTTTAGATCGAGCTGTTGGGTATTATCATAAAGAGTGGCGAAAACAACATAATTTTTTATCATTACTATTATGGTTTGGATATTTTTCACTACAATTTATCAAATTATTTTGCAAGCAGAAAGTTTGAAACACTTAATAACTTTTGTAATTTTACGGCCGCAACCCTCCAGTCCATCTATCACAACTTTCACTCCCTACTTTATACTACTCAAAAATACTGACAGCTGCCCTAGTGAACTTAATCCTTACATTCCATCCTATCTAATCAGCAAAATATTTCACAAGTTTAAAGGAACTTTGCAAAGCCAAAAATAACTTTTCCTTAATAACTGATATAACTTTGGAATTTCTCACCTTTTCATGACTCCCCGATTTACAGAAAATAGTTTATGGGTGAGAATTTACAATCCTTCAAAAAGTTTCAGACATTTTATACATTCGTTGTTATCTTACTAGATAATAATTATTCTGTAAAGATGCCACTGAATTTATTTGTACCGACTTTGATG
>CAJUYG010000666.1:6746-25331 GCA_910591675.1 Galerucella calmariensis | reverse complement strand
TACAATATAAAATAGTATAATCATATCAATAAGACACATTGAAGGCTTTCGTTGTTAGAAAACGAAAAATGACTTTAAATTCATTAACTCTCGTAATGTTATTACGAATTTTTTTCGCCAGGCCTTTCATTATTTTTATTATTGCTACATTCCTTTACTTCGCATCACCCAGGTTATTATCATATTGTTATTTGAAAATACACAGCATACGATTATTTCATTAAATAATTTGGTGTTTTATTGAAACTGGACATAAAAGGGCGGCGAATGAGAAACATATAAGTATTTATCACTGGACAAACGGAAAACATCAGTTATCATTAAACCGAGTTTCGGTGTTTGATACAGCGCGACCTAACAAGGTTCCCACTATCCCCCACCCCTCATTTGAAGATATAGGCTCAAACTTGTCATATTAAAAATATGCAGAAATTGTCGAGGAATCTAATTATAATATTTAATATGCTCCTTAATTTAGTATAATTTATTTTACATTTTAAAATTTTTGCTGTCAAATACGCCCTCTAGCGGTGGACCTATAACTCTGTAAATAATTTCTAGGTTTTTCTAGAGGTCACTTTTGTCATAAATTTTTTTTTTTCGAAGCTGGTTCCCGGTTCCCGAGTTCCCGGTTCCCGAGATATGGCCGAGGGCCATTCTTATTGGGACACCCGGTACAGTACAAATAGAGCTGGAAAAAAGGTATTGGGCTGATGACAGAACATATTTTTCGAGATACTGGGTACTCTTTTTAGAGGCTCTGCCGTAATGGACCTCTTTTACCTGGCTACTCATGGTAGTTTTATGGACGAAGTAGCTACAAAATCTGAGCCAGAATCTAAAGAGGATACGGAAGTCGACTTATCGGCTCCAACTGATCTCTTTGCAATGTTGGATCAGGAGCTTCTTAGCTCTCCAGCTCCTAAAAGTAGACCTAGGAAACTAGGTGGTGCAGCCAGGAAGTGATTCGTCTTCTTCCCAAGAGCGGGATATCCATTCAATCTGCCTTGCTCCAAATTTTAGTGCAGCAGAGAGGATCAGCTGCAAGAGAGACTGATTCTCGCAAGCGCTTACGTTTTAAAGATGAAAATCCAGACCAGAAGCAAAAATGAGAAGAAATATATTCAAATTTTTAAAAAATTTAAAAAAATGTCGTTTTTTCTGTGAACCTTACATCATAATTTGTGCGCAGCAGTGTTATAATTACCATATAATAAATTACAAAATAATTTACCCACAATTATGTCATAAAATCCAATCTAACTTCGAAATCTTGTTTACTATTTAGTATTTTATGTTGGTTTTGGTAAAGATATAATAGGAATGGAAAGTTTGGAGGATGTTTTTGGATTATACGACTTTAATAACATCAAAAATTATAATAAAGTTGCTATTAAATGCTTGGAATTGAATAATTTTATAACAAGCAGCCGGCCTAACAAGCACCCAATGGTTATTACAGAACCAACAAAATTAATAAAATGAAAATATAAAAGTCATAATGAATGAGGATGGGAAGCAGGGCCGGACTCATATATCTTTTATTTCAATTAATTACAATTTATAATTAAATTCTGATTAATCCTCATTATTTTGTTTATTCCAGTCACTGATAGCGGATAAATTGTGTATTTATTTTTCATTGAAATAAACGACGTGAAATGATGGGAATTAAATAAATTTATAGAATTTCACTGTTGAATTAATGAAATTGCCTAGTAATGTAGGCAGTAAAATATTTCTAATAGGACCTTCGATTCAGGTATTAGAGTCCCTGAGGGCGGGTTTATCAATGCCCGGTTAAATCTGTCAGCAACGTAGCCCTCAGCTATCTCTAGCCACCAGTCAAAGTCTCGGTTACAATAGAAAGCGTTTATCAATGCACCACATAACTGACAGCTAGCTAACTGGAGACTAAGTGTAATTGAGCATTTGACAACCTTGTTCGGGTTATGTGACGTGAGTGTAATGTTGTCAGAGTGTAAATTTATCATTTTAATTTGGTAGGTATAAGGAGGATCACCCGTTACATGAAATATGCATATTATTAATTTTATTCGCATATTTTGTTATAACACACTAAATCAAAAATATAGAGGTAAAAGTTATTATTTTTCCATTTTATCGTAAGCTTACTCTGACAACATCGTGGAAAATTTCACTTGTCAGTGTCAAAATTGTAGAACTGTTATTTTTATTTCGTCTATGTTGTGCTTTGTTGAGTTGTTTGCATTTGAGCATGCCCACAAAACAAAAAAGATTTTCCAATTTCACGGAGTCAGAGCGACAATTAGGTACTTATAAAAGTAGCCGTTCACCATAAAAGTATAATAGAATGCAAAAAGTCGGATGCTGTGACTTGGTGAGGAAAGCTGGAATTTGTTGGAGTATCATGAGAACACTGAGCTCTTCAAAGGGATTCATCCGTTCTCCAACAGTATATAGTCGTCTTTCGTACTCTACAAATTCCAATATTTCGCCAAGATCCATTGAAAATAACAATGAAATATAATACACACAGAACCTGGATGCTACTAAACTACTATAAATGAATCAAATAAGCTTCTCGATTTCACCCTAAACGATAATAACACAATCAAATTTAAAGTTGAAATAATCTTTGTTGCAAAATGTAAGCAAACATGAGAAAATCATGACACAGCTGTCAGTTAGAATCTATGGTTAAAATAACGGAACACCACTTTCTCGTATTTAACTGTATGTTCTATGGTTAACACCAACTTGATAGTAGCAGCTAGGGTAGCCGAAAGTTTGACTGCAGCTCATGCAAACTGGTAGTTGATAAACACTTTGACCAACAGCTAAGATTTAGCCGAAATCTACAATATTTAACCGAGCATTGATAACGTGTATCAGTATTTCAGAATAAGGATCAATTAAAGTTGGAATTAATCTGTTGCTAATTAATTCCAATATTTTATGGAAAAAATATGAGAATTATGGAAGTACCAAGCACCAAAGTAGAACAAATTGTCCTTTACCCTGACATCATATCTACAAACCGCGCGAAATATATCAATGATTTTAAAATGGCTGCTGTTACTCTCTCGAGTTAGTGAATAGGCAACCAGTTACTCAAATTGGTCACAACCTAGTATTTGGAATGTAAAGATAAGCCCAATCCACTATGTTGATATAAATTGTATTTAAAAGATTACAAGACAACTTATGAAATGCTCTAGGCTGAATGTCCAAGACTTTAATGTAGATTAGAAGCATCATTTTAAGTTTTTAATGTAAAGTTGCTTCAGTGAAGTGAAATTTATGGAAATTTAAATTGCAAATAGATCCCCAGTTTGTACCAAAACAACATTTAATGGAATCAATTGTATTCCATCGTAAAATTAAGCACCTGCCTATTCATCTGCTTAATTCTTTCCCTTCTAATTCAAATTATCCTTGATCATTTAGCTACAAGGTGATTAGAAGCTACGGAAAAGGAACAAGATGGAAGGAACCCTATGCGCGTCGTCCTTATTGTAACACTAATAGAATAATTAATTTTAGGCTTTTATAAAACGTTAACATCACCATCTATCTCTGTTAGACAAATTGGAATTATTATTATTTAACAAGGTTCTAATTGATTTTTGATTGTGTCTGTATACCGTTCAATCTTCTAAAGATAAACGAGCGGGCTTAGGAATTAATTTTGTATTAGTGGCAGGGATTGTTTAATTAATATTTAAAAAGACATAGCTTGTATTTTTAATTAGGTATATAACGAATTTTCCATCAAGTGTGAGAATTTATATATGAAAGTGGGGCTGCATGAATACCAGAGGCAACCACCTCATTTTATATGACTTATTATGACTTTAATGGATTTTGGAGATTTTTGAAGAAAATATTCGAAATAATAAGATTTGATTGGAAACTCGCATATAATGAATAAGTAATTCAAAAGCGGTGGTGACTTCAATAATTTTTGATATGCGTTCACAACCAATATACAAGATTTGGGTAATAGAATAAGTCACTCGTTCGCTCACTCATTAACTCGCTCACTAATTCACTCACTAACTGGATCACCTAATCACTTGCTCATTCAAACACTCTTTTCCTCTCTTACTCACCCACACACTCACTAACTTTCTCATTCACTTTTTCACACACTTATTCACTCAATAATCCACTCACTCACCTATTCACACGCTAAATCATTACCTCACTTTTTCAAACGCCCATTCACTCATTGCTTAGCTAATCCCGTTATAAACTCACATAATGACTCACTAACATACTAACTCACACAGTGACCCTCATTCACTCACTAGCTTCACTCATTCACTTATTCACACACACATTCACTCATTAATTTACTAACTCACATATTCACACTAACTCATTTCTCAACTAATTGACTCACTCACTCATTCGCTAAATCATTACTTCACTTTTTCAAACACTCATTCACTCATTGCTTAGCTAATCCCCTCATACACTCACATAATGACTCACTCGCATACTACCTCACACAGTTACCCTCATTCACTCACTAGCTTCACTCATTCACTTATTCACACACTCATTCACTCACTAATTTACTAACTCACACTCACACTAACTCACTTCTCAAATAATTGACTCACTCAATCATTCGTTCAATCATTACCTCACTTTTTCATACACTCATTCACTAATTGCTTAGCTAATCCCTTTATACATTCACATAATGATTCACTCACATACTACCTCACACAGTCACCCTCATTCACTCACTAGCTCCACTCATTCATTTATTCACACACTCATTCACTCATTAATTTACTCACCCACCTACTCATACTAACTCATCTCTCAACTAATTCGCTAAATCATTACTTCACTTTTTTAAACATTCATTCACTCATTGCTTGGCTAATCCACTTATACACTCACATAATGACTCAGTCCCATACTAACTCACACAGTCACCCTCATTCATTAAATAACTCCACTCATTCACTTTTATTCACTCACTAACTCATTTATTAGATATTTTAGCCCGCTAAGAACTTGAAAGTGTCAACAACAATGTTTTTGTCAACAGTGTGCACAGTAAGTAATAGAAAAGTTATTTCGATTATATAGCGATATTAAAATGCCAGGGGACTATACTAACAAGACATTAATTCCATGTATAGCTATAGATATTGCTTTAAGGACAATTTTCCTCGGTTGTTAATTCCTTGATGTTTAACTTAATTGGAAGGGACTCGATTTTGTGCGGAATGAAATATTTGGGAAACGTTCTTGCTCGAATTGGGCACATTCGCATTTTATGTCATCGTATATATAATAAATCTAATAATACAAGCAAGCAAAGCTTTTTCGAGATATAAATATGTTGATTACATAATTGTAATATTTCACCCATACGTGGTGCTTCAATTACTTCAACTGTTTGAATCAAAGAAATTTCTAGCTTTGAATACATTCGAAATAATAAATTCATTATTTCTGCTTGTATCATCGATCAAACAATTTATAAAATTTACCCTGAATATAGCCGTACTGATAAGAAATAAAACATGCTAAAAAGCAGCAAGTGTCAGCTTGTTTAGAAATGCCACTCTCTTCCATTAAACAATTTGACCTTTTTAATAAATGACACGTCAAGTATGTCAAACGCAACTGCAAACAGCTCCCTAGCTAGCTGACTGTTGTTTCGTTTCAGACCTTGCCATCCGTTACTCATGCCTGTCTGTGGTTAATATTCTATTTCACATTTTCTTTCTTGAAAAAAAAATACCACGAAAAAATTGATGTTGGAAAATATAGGATCTGTTTGAATCATTAGTTATATTATAAGAATATTATTTTAAAAAACACATCAAGTCACATTTCTATGTATTTTCGAGAAAGATGTGCTTGAAGGATTTTGAGCGAAGTTGAACTAGTCTGTCGGCTTTAAGTGTGGATAATCTCAACTCTAACACCAACAAGTTTCTTAGGAGTATGGTTCAAGATCAAATAAAACACACAACACTCACAGTTAAACTAGCTGAACATCTTAAAATATTGAGAAATTGGAAATATTCGATAGTAATGTCAATATTAGAATAGCTGTCGGCATGGAACATCGTTTGTACCGCCAATGACATGAAATGGTCGTTTATGTTATGCGACATAGATAAACAAGACCTATTTTGGTTTCTGCGCAAGTCAGTTGGCAAACTTCACGCCGTTTATTCTTAAGTGAAACGGAGTCTATCTTTGTATGTAACTGCAAAACACACACTCTGTATGAGACGCTTTTATGAAAACGGACAGAAGAGCTAGGTTATTATTGAAAATCAAGGAAACCATCAATTTTTCTGCAACAGGTAATAGTTTTTATATTAAATTTAAAATAAATTAGGTAGACAAATATCAAAAGAGAGCTAGATTATTTGTAATTGATTTAGGAACATATGTTTCACCAATTTACGATACTTATTCTTACATTTATAGAATATTACAACCCCTATATTTTTTATCGTCCTCAAATTACACGGTTTCTTAAGTGGTTGAACCAATTTTAAAATTGTATAAAGTAGTTTTGTGGGATATAATTCACATTGGAATACTTCACTATGATTTTCTGTTTGTCATCTGGTAGGCATGAACGATTACTGAACATATTTATTTTAAATACTGGATTTGGTTGAAGAAATTCGGTAGGGGAATGAAGGGAATATATTTTATATTTTTGAGGTCACTGAGAGAAATTCACAGCATTTTAATTTATGTATTCATTCATATTTATCTCTTCCGATGGCTCAGATGGCTCAAAAGCAATAGAAGGAACTGGGATAGGAGTGTTCAGGCCAGGAACCAAACACTCTAAAAGCTTGGGAAAAACCCCAAGTATCTTTCAAGCGGAAATCCACGCCATAAGAAAGTGCGCCCAGCTCAATATTGATAAAGGATACAGAAGACAAAGGATTATCATAATGTCGGATAGTGAAGCAGCCATTAAAGTACTGAGCTCTTGTGTAATCAGTTCCAAAATAAATGGTGTGGGAATGCCTAGACAAACTCAATGAGCTAGGATTACTATGGATTCCAGGACACACTGGAATAGAAGGAAATGAAATAGCAGATGAACTAGCAAAGAGGGGGACTGAAATACCTTTCTGGGGGCCTGAACCCTTTTGCGGAATCAGCCCCAATGTAATATTGGAAGAAATAGTAAGAGATAAAGAGAAGATCTGACCATTGGAAAGATCTAGTAGGGCTTATACAATCAAAGACTCTTCTGGGTGACTACAAACTGTTAAGATCAAATGAATGCATGTCAAAGTAAAACTGCGCTAAGAGTTTTAACAGGGATCCTAACGGGACATTGTCGCCTGAATGGGCACCTGAAAAAGCTCAAAATAGCGGAGGAAGCAGAATTCAGATTTTGTGGAATGGAAGAAGAAACCTACATCCACATACTTTTTAACTGCACAGCACTTCAGAATCCTAGAGCACAGCACCTGGGAGATTACTGGATAGAAGAGGAACATTTACCTAAGTTAAAGCCTGCGGACATCCTAAAATACCTCCGGGAAATAGGACTGAAGGAACTACTAGTTTCTGAGACTCTCCTCAGAAACTTAGTAGAAGTAAGGCGGCACAATAGATCTTTTAGGTCTCCCAAAACACATACATATATACATCACAGTACTTGATCTGAACTGGTGAAGCATGAGACTGAAAATCTGCTGTTCAAAAAATATTGCGAAGCAACTGAATAAGGTATTAAAATAGAACCATCCTCTAAATAAAGCAGATATAGCACGATCTCACTTATGCAGTTGAATTTCACTTAATTTTATAACACTATTTTTAAACAATAAATTTTTTAGGAAAAACACAAACAGGGATATTGAATAATAAAAAAGTTTTGAAATATTCCTGAAATTCACTCCCGTTTTTATGACGCTCTTTTCAACACATCGATGCCTGAAATATAATATAATAAAAATTCTTTTTCACAAAAAAACCTCGGCTTTTCAAAACTTTTATGAGTATACAGATGAACACTGGAGAAAATTGAATAAGGAGTCCCGAAACTTCGGATAAAATACTTGTTAAAAGAGTTTGTTGGTCAGTTTAGACCGGGCTGTCGATATTATTTTTAAAAGAAAGTGTTGAGCTGGAACTTTTTAATGGTTTTTAAAGGAAAATGGTGAAGTTAACATTGTTATAAGCGCCGATTGAGATTCAGAAGTTGAATTTTGTTAAACTTTCAACAAATAATATATCGAAAAGTTAAAATACAACTTTTCAACGTGACTTTTATGATGATATCTAAAATTGGAAGACATACTGTATACGTTCCAGCACATGTGTTGAGTAAAGCTGTACCAAAACGTAACAATCAACTGATTTCAATCTACAAGTTTCATTTACACTCGAACACTATTAAAAGGTCCTTTTTAAAATCTCAGGTAGCTGCAATCCCTGGTTTTTGTTTGCGATACTACTAATTCCCTTTTCTCACCAACTCTTTTGTAGCCTTATCGACAAAATCAAAATTCATACATTTATATCGAAGAACGGTGGAAGATATTATCTATCCTGAATGACCTATTATCTACATAGGGATATTTTTGTGAATGGAATGTTTCAAAAAAATAGTTCTTAACAATAACTTTTTTTTCAAGATTTTGAAGCAAAGTGAAGTTAAATAATTATACAGGAAGTTGATTTGGTAACCTACCATCACTGGAATAAAAGGAAATTATAAAGAAGATGAACTAGCGGAGAGAAAGGCTGAAACATATCTTTGGGGGTCAGAATCCTTTCCTGATATTATCTCCAAGGGGGTCAGGTAATCTGGTCCCCGAGTTGACACCCTTCTTGGTGTGCGTCATCGATTTTTAATGTCCTTCTAACACATCACGTTGAAAGAAATTGGAAAAAAGGCAGGTCTGTGATTAATCCTAATCAAAATATCACAATAATGAACCGTCTAAATGTATTTCGAACGTTGACCCTAATCTTTGACTTACAAAAATTTGATTGGTTGATGTTTAGATTACGCTCAAGCGCAACTTATCAATCGCGAGTTCAAAATACTATGAAGGCGTTATTTTCTTAGCGGCAATGTGTCTTACGTCTTTTTCTACTGTCACACTGACAGTTCTCGTCAGGTCTGTACTTGGCTGTTCGCGGTCAATTATTATTTATGAAAAGTGAATATTAATCTTATTGTTTTATTTATTTGAATAATACAAAAATATGTCTAAATACACGGAAAAACATCAGTATTTTAAAAGTTCTCGAGTATTTTCAGTTAGAAAAAGAAGCTGGTAATTATTAATTTCTCAGCATTTTCGAATTTGGCTGAATACGATCCTGATGATTTTATTTATTAAATTCAAGGTTAGCTATGTGTCAAAATAGCAAATGAAATAAACGACATGCCGAAAACCCGGATATACGTCACAATCGATGACGCACACCAAGAAGGGTATTATTTCAACCATACCTACGTTAATATTCTGGTACTCTGGCCCTGAATTAATCCGACCAGTAATTTCGCCCCCGTAATGAAAATACAATTAGTCGAGCGGATAAAGCACAAAAAAGGCTCAAAGTTCGAAATTTTTTCCCTAAAGACGGATCGGAATGCGGTTTTTTGCATTCGCTTCGGAAAATTATTTGTAAAAAATGTACCTACATTGTTCCCATTACAAATCGGGAATTGCATCGCTGCAGTCAAAAATGCATGCCAAAAATGCATCTTTTGGGAGACCTCTGTAAATAAGAGTCAGAACTGGCTCAAATCGGGTACCCGGGGGTTTTCGAGGT
This sequence comes from Galerucella calmariensis, assembly GCA_910591675.1. Lineage (NCBI taxonomy): Eukaryota > Metazoa > Arthropoda > Insecta > Coleoptera > Chrysomelidae > Galerucella > Galerucella calmariensis. Next base: position 15,542 of record CAJUYG010000666.1, on the reverse strand, counting down.
CGCTGATCACGATTATGATGTTGAAATTGACCCCCCGGACACTTGGGGCTCAGGAACGCCGATGAACCTGGTCTCCGTGGAACTCTCCAAGAAGTCACGAGGGGAACGAAAAAAAACTCCGCGCCCGGGGTTTTTTCGGGCGGCTGAATTCAAATATGGCATCGGCGAACACCCCCCGGACACCTGGTGCCCCCGAACCCCGACCTGGACATCATCCCCGAGAACTTTCTTGACAATATCGACAAAAACAGGCCGGAAATTATAGGAGGCGTGTTTTTTGAGGCGCAAATCACGATTTCACGTCGAAAACGACATTCCCACCACCTGGTGCACCGCAAGCTGCGCTTGAACATCGTCTCCGAGGGTTTTCCAAACAAAATCGAAAAAGGTGAACCGAAAATCGTTAAAAGGGGTTTTTTGGCCGCTTAATCAGAATTTTGCGCGGGAAACGACTCCCTGAACACCTGGTGCACTGTACCCTGGCCTCGAACGGCCCAAAACCCCTTATAACGATTTTCGTTCCACCTTTTTCGATTTTATTTGGAAAACCCTCGGAGACGATGTTCAAGCGCAGGTTCCGGTGCACCAGGTGGTGGAAGGGTCGTTTTCGACGTGATTGTGATTGTGATTTCGCGTCTCAAAAACACGCCTGCAATATTTTCCGGGCTGTTCTTGTCGATATTGTCAAGAAAGTTCTCGGGGATGACGTCCAGGTCGAGGAGCATCAGGTGTCCGGGGGGATTTGCCGATGCCATATTTGAATTCAGCCACCGGAAAAAACCCCGGGCGCGAAATCAATATTGTTTTAGCAATCAATCAAGTTGTGTGTGATTTTGAGATGGGTATTCATGAAGCGGTTCGGGAAGTGTGGCCTTCCGCCGAAATAATTGGTTGCCGGTTCCATCTTGCCCAGGCATGGTTTCGAAAAATTGAATCAATTGTCCTACTTTTGGAATACAATGACGCAAACAGTGATATGGGCCGTTGGTTACGTTCAACTGTTGGTCTAACTTATTTGGATCCTGATGAAGTCGGTGATTGCATTGCCTTCGAATTAAATGAAAACAGACCGGACGATACAAGGTTGGAAAAGTATTCAGATAATTTGATCGAAAACTATATTGATGACCAATCTCATTTTCCGCCGACAATGTGGGCAAAAAAATCATTAGATCTAACTTGGACAACAAATGCGTGCGAAGCTTTTCATCGAACTTTCAATGACTCTTTCTACAAAGCACATCCTAATTTAATAACATTTCTTAAAAAATTGTATGAATTTCAAATTGAAACTTATGTTGAATTGCAAAGTTTACATTTAAAACCTAAAGTTAAAGACGTTAGTGTTAGAAATCGCCAGAAATTAATTGAAAATATCATTGAGAGATACCAAAGCGGTGAAATAGACAGACTTTATTTTCTAGCATGTGTATCATTCAAATGTATCAAATTTTGACATTTGCATCGTTTAATAATATTTCTCCACGACTAAATAATAACACACAAATTATTTTTACATATTTAGCTGCATAATGATATAAATTGTTCACAGTGAATAATAAAAAGAATTCACTCTCGTTAGCCAATCACATTCTTTTATTATCAGAATTTACACTAAAATTAATTAAAAAGAATAAATCAAATCGTCTCTTTAAAACGTCAAATACCTAAGAACGCAAATCGCTTCTGACAGTGCGTCGTTTGAAACGTCAAAATAATTATAAAATCATAATTTTACATATTATAAGAGAAAAAAATGGACAACAGTAGCTATAGTGAATATGTACGCCTCCCGGAATTAATTTCATTTATAAATGTAAGGGTTCCGATTAAAAATATGAGTTACGTATATATATTTACTCTTTACATTTTTATAAAATATACTCTATAGCCTAGTGGTGGTTGACTATGGCGCGGACGATCGAGGTTCGATCCTCACTGGAAGTTTTTTCTTTTTAGTCGTGGAGAAAGTATAGTCTTTTACTTTAGTAGAATGGCCATTATTCACTTGGATGAATAATAATAGCCATCATTCTGCACTCGTTGAAGAATATACTATTACTAAATAGTAGTAAATAAAAACTAAATAAAAATTTTGTATTATTTCTCTCTATTATTTAGATACTAGTCTTTGCGTATTAGTTGTCAAAGTACCCCTAAGTACTTAGCGTACTTACACAATTTAGATAAACTATAGGTATATGTTCATTCTATAGGGACCAGATTACTTGTGCGGAATATTATACCTGCCGGACACGGGGACCAAATTACCTCCTAAATATCTGTGAGGTCATATTTGGGGACCAAATTACCAGTTAGTATTGGTTGAAATAGGCAACTCTGAGAAGAGGAGATCTGATCTGACCATTGAGAAGAGTTTAACAAGTATCCTGAAACAGTCGCCTGAATTGGCACCTTGAAAAGTAGTGCAATATAAATATAGATTCTGTGGAGTGGAAAAAGAAGCCTCAATTCCTTACTTGCGTCATATGTCAGCAGCGGGAGGAGTAAGTCAGTTGTCTATTGGTAGAATTCTAAAATTTATGAATATAGTTTACTGGGACAGCTGAAAAATTGAAAACTCGAAATTAAAACAAGCTTGGGAAAATGGAAAAAATTAATATCCCACGTATATATTTTTGTGTCGTTTTGTGTGGCAACCATATTGGGTACATTTTCATGAAATATAGTTTTATTAAAAACAATAGACGGTTAAAAGTAGGTGAACGAAAACACAATAAAAACGAAATGTGTTTATGAAAGAAGATGAAATTAAAAGGAAGCATACACGTTTCATGTATCTACTAGATGGCAGAACAAGCAGCGGCAGTTTGCAATTTTCCCGGTGCCATTAAGGGGCACAAATTGCGCTACAAACGTGACACATAATGTGTTGATGCTGTTTATATACTTTAATAAAAACCTTTAATAAAGTTTCAGTACAAACATACGTGCCGGAAAAACAGATCGATAATAATATAATCCTTTTTTTTATCAGAGATTATATTATATAATGCTGTGCTTGCACGCTAAACTGTTAGCGTTTAATTAAATTTTTTATGACAGGCTTAATGAGGTTTACTTTTCAAACAGATTTAAATAAATACATATATGCTGTTAATTACAAATTTGTATTGTCAATCAATGTTCGACGTTACAGAGATTAATTAGAATTCCATTATATGTATTTATATTGGATTCACAACAAAATGAAATTAAAAGTTGGTACATGAATTCGAAATAAAAAAAAGAGGGTTGGAAGGCATATTCTAGCGCCTTGAACCTTAGAAAAAATACGTTAGGACTTTGATGTTTCTTTGCTTTTATTCATTGATTCACTCATACATTTGGGTTGGGCTCAACAGCCCAGGTACTTGAACTCAATCTTTGTACCATTACCTATGTTATCTACCTACATGCATTCCAAAAACTTCGTGTCTTCTATATAGGCCACCAGTTTATCTGGAGGAATCTTCAGTAGATGATTGTGTTATTTCCACTCCAAAGTGCTTCTGTCTGAGACCTTGTAAGTTCTCACAGAAGCAGAGTATGTGAGTAGGTGTTCCATCGTAGAGTTCACATTTTCTACACATAAGTTCACTAACTTTGCTATTCCAGGTTGGTAACTGTCTTCAAATTTCTCTTACTCAGTTTTAACAGCAGCTTATTTAGTTAACTCTTAGTATGGAGGTGTCCTTGTATCATCCTCCATTTGAGTTGGTTTTCCCCCCATGCCATCACGCCCCAATTCCGTAAATTATATTTCCTTAAACGGCAATTAGAGCAACAATTATTTGTCTTCAATTCCAGCAATATTCTAGGGGGTGGTACCTTATAATGCGCCACTAAGCGGGCGGCAAATTCTAAAAATTTCGCGGAGAAAAAATGGCATGAAAACCACAAATTTCCAGCTGGCTGAAAGTAATTTTTATATTAGATGGCCCGTTAGCTTCATAGATCTAAGAACTTCTAGGTTGTAGTTACCAATCTGATACGAATTGGAATTTTTATTACTTTGGCATAATAAAAACATAAATGAAATTAATTTTCTCAGCTCATACTTCACATTGCAAGACATTAAAACTTTCAAGGCAACAGACAATTAAACGGGTCAAAGGAATACCCCAAATAGTTCTGCCTTCATTGCAATATTTAAACAGTCTCTCCAAATTGTCGGCAAGCATACTAAACGCTCCATTTAAATTAAATAGATAAACTTTATTTTATTACCAAATTAAACACTCAATAAACTTTATCAATCATTGGCTTCTTTGGTTGATAAAATAGATTTCACAAGTTTTAAAGGAGTGAAATGAATATATTATTATTCACATTTTGGTGAACACTTTTCAATTTATCTAAAAATAACTAAAAACGTTTTCTCCTTTCGAAAACCGTTCGTAAAATGGAAGTTTTGAGACCATCGTAATTTTTTCAACATAAAAGAAACTAGGATGAATAGTTTGGGATATTTTTCGCGAAATAATTTTGCTAGTACCTGCTTCAATGAAATTTTTTGCTAAAAATGAAAATATGAAGTTTGGTCTAGCTTCACTATTGAAAAATTTTTAAATTCTCTCAATTATATTCCTCAATTCCGAACTTCAATGAATGATAAGGTCACTTAGCGGCCATTTTACTTTCAAAATCCCAACACCGACAAAAACATTTATCCTTAAACATTCAGGACACTCTAATAACTAACAAGGACCCTCATCCTAGATGGGGCAGACACTTAAAGCGTGATACTTCTGTTTTATACAGCAGCGCTTCGTTCCAGTTTTAAGTTCTTTTCATTTTCACTTCAAGCGGGATTTCCTTTTACATCTTAATTTGGTAAGTTATAATTATTACAAAAAATATTAATAAACTTTGCAGATATTATACAATTTCAAATTAAGATATATACATGAACCAAAGTGTTTTTCTATGTAGGGTATTTTACTGTAAAAAAATATGGGTCTAGACATAACATGAAGCCACTCGAATCAGATCTGCAAACGGCCTAGTGGAAAGTCTACTAGAAGCACATTGGAGGCAAGAGCGTAGGCAAAGCGCAGAAAACTTTAAAAACCGTCGGCGTCCATGACCAACGAAATATTGTACCTAGGTAGAGGTCAAATAGAGAAAGCAACATGATTGCTCACCAGTCACTGTACCCTAAGGAAGTACATGAATATCAGAGGTATATATAGAGATGAGCACTGACTGGAGATATTATCATCTAGCACTTGAAAAGATTCTGACTGGATAATGAAATCTAGATTCAGAGGACTACAAATGATCTGAAGAGGACACAGTGGAATAGGCCTATTAGCCTCCTCAATAAATCTAATTTAGGGGCATCTAGTATCTTCACACGGATAGCGAATCCTAGAGCACAAAAAGACACTTGTTGTACTTAGCCAGTCAATCAATCTTTTTGTAACTTTAAAAATTGTGAATTCTATAAGTTCCGATCACCGAGCTAGTGGAAGGGTGTGAGCATTCTCAACTTGGATTCAACATGATCCTCTCAAGAGCACAAAATGGAAAATTATCTTTCTCAGAGAATAAGAGTGAACTGAATGAAGATGCAGCACATAAAAAGCACATGAAAAGCACATGAGTTAGTGTAGAAATGATGTATCAGTACTGCACTGACAGTGGACAAGCCCCTTCCTGAGAAGGACAGGATGGGCGATGACCTCGGAAGGATGTACAATGGGTCACATGTGGCCTGAGTGCTGTGAGCCTGCACTCACCTTCCCTACTTTACAGATACATATGTATCTAGTGAGGAATTGTCAAAAAAGTTATAGCATAAAACTACAAGAATTTAGGAAGAATGGACTATCCGGGATAAGTCTACTGGATCTAGCAAACCAAATCAATATATAGAACATTTAGAGGCAGGCGTGGGAGAAAATGGGATAACGAGAGCTGGTATCCTGTGGAGAAAGAACAATAATTGAAGGGAAAGGATTCTTACAAGCTAATATTCCTTTATAAGGATGTGATATTTATTGAATTGTTTATGTGAAACAATTAAATTTTTTGTCTATATTAAAAAAATATGTACGTCACTGTTGAAATTGCTCTACTGCCACCGAGAATTTTCCTCTCTAATTACATAAGGGGGTTTAGTTAGATTTTCCTCCAATTAATGAGCCTTTTTTAACCTGTCGAGTGATGTTTCTCAACAAATGAGGGCACAAGTTGTCCTTTGAGGGTGGCTATTAAGTGATCAACTAATTAAAGTTGAGTGTGCTTTTCATCTAGGTTGAGCATAAGGATTAAATTCAACTTCAAATGAAATTTTAAAAGGGGATTGCTGCGAGATGGAAATTCAGTTGGATATATAGTTTTACTGGAAAAGTGTGGAGCAAATTATCCTGAAGCATATAAAGGATCTTTTTTGCTGATTTGTAACCGTCGGGTTATTTAATCCCCCAGACGTCTGGTTGATTTTATTTCATAATACATAGTTTCATTCATTCATACGCTTGAGTTGGGCTTGAACTTGAACTTGAACTGAATCTTTGTACCAGTACCCATGTTATCTACCTACTTCCATTCCAGAAGCTTCGTGTCTTGTATATAGGCCACCAGTTTATCTGGAGCGATCTTCAGTAGTTGTGATGGTTGTATTATTTCCACTCCAAAGTGCTTCCGTCTGAGTCCTTGTAAGTTCTCACAGAAGCAGAGTATGTGAGTAGGTGTTTCATCGTAGAGTTCACATTTTCTGCACATATGTTCAATAACTTTGCCCATCCTGCAGATGCTTCCTCAGGATGCAGTGTATAGTCATCAGGTCGGTAACTGTCCTCAAATTTCCCTCACCCAGTTTCATCAGCCTGGACGGGAGTTCCTTGTCTAACTTATTCAGTAGACTCTTAGTATGGAGGTGTCCTTGTGTCAGCCACCACATGAGTTGGTCTTCCTTAACTAGCCAGTTCTTTTCCCGACTTCCCCTCTTATGTAATCCGTTGTGATTCCACAAACTAGTTACGGACCTGTAAAGGCTCCTTTAGAGCCTTCTTTAGCTAGCTGGTCTGCCATTTCATTCCTTGCAATCCCCTATTATACATGGTGTTAGTAGTTTATTACATGGTTATATTGTAACTAGATTTTTTTGCCAGTTTCAGCTTAATACAACTTACATTTTCTCTCGCTTCATGTTTTTTTTTTTAACAAATTTTGGCTTGTATCTGAGAACCAAGTTTTATGCTTATTTTACGTTGTAATGGTTAAAAATCATGTTAAATTACTTATTGGGAAATCACATGAACTTTATTGATTGCTGTATAAATGCAAACCAAATAAAACATATATTTTTGTTTCTTTAGCTGAAAATGATTCATGTAAGTACAGTTTCGGTAAAAACCAGATAAAAATATCATTAATTGTATTGTTCCATTTCAGAAATATACTGCAAAATGCCTTTCTATCATTTTAATTCTAGCAGGTGAGATTTTGTTATTTTAAAATATTTCAAGGGATCGTTGTTTGTTAATTTCCTCTTATATACGAAAATTTATTTTATTAGAAAACCGGAAATACAGTTTATGTGAAGAATTGCATCGATTGATAATTTTGCTCATATATATAATCTTAAAGCCCTTCTACCACTTAATGGTGTAGAGTGTGTTGCAGCTATTCTTCCGTCACGAATTTTTCCATTCTTTCCTATTTTGAGCTAAGTCCTTCGCTTCTATCCAGCTTCTTCCTCTTTTATCCAGTAATCCAGCTATTACCTTATTCCAAGTTTTTCTTGGTCTGTCCCTTTTTTTATTTTTTACAATTTTTGCTTTCCATATTCTCTTTACTGGTATTCGTTCATCCATACGTTGTAAATGTCCCCACCATTGTAGTTGTCTTTCTTCTACAAATTCTAAGGTTGATTGTATACCCATATCGATGTTTTTCATTCTATCCTCTTTTGTTACACCTCTTACTCTTCTCAAATATTTCATCTCTGTCGCCTGTATTTTCCTTTTTAGTTGTCCTGTTAACACCCATGTTTCACATCCATATGTAAGTATTGGTCGATATATTGTTTTGAATACTTTCAATTTCGTTTCTTTAGATATTTCTTTTTTGTTGATAAATTTTGTATTGTCTGTATCTATTCTTACATTTATTTCCTCTTTGTCGTCTCCAATGACCATAACTTTTGTCTTGTTTTTGTTTATTTTCATTCCCATGTCTATCATTGCTGCATTCCACACATTTATGTTTTCTTGTAGCTCTCTTTCATTTTTTGCTATTAATATGACATCGTCTGCAAAATTCTCGTTCACTGATGTATACCCTTCACAATTGTACATATCCCACACATACTTTTTCACTTAGTTTTGTGCATTTCTTTATGATCTCATCGATTGATAATTTTGCTTATGTACACAATATACAGTGTGACCAGTTAAGATGTAAACATATGGGAAGCTACTTTATATAGAAAACTTATCAATTGTCATGTCTCCCAGCCCTTAATTTCCATAACTTTTGCTACCACTATTATTATTTCCGGCATCTCATCAAATTTTCTCCAATTTGAAATTTATCTGAGAAACTTTCACACTTTTTCAACCAATAGTATTATTTGGACTATTGTTTCGTTATGTAGTTAATCGCATTTTCTTGCAGTTTTATCAGTTGCGGCACAAGAGCCAAAAAAACGCAGAAAGCATCATCATCATCGTCATAGGGACTCAGCATCTATATCTCGTCCTACTGCACCGACCTCAGAAACACCTATATCTAGGCTTATTGAATCGTCTCCAGAAACACCTGTATCTTGGTCTATTCCATTGC
>CAJUYG010000665.1:155974-168519 GCA_910591675.1 Galerucella calmariensis | reverse complement strand
TTTTTGTCAGAGTGCCCAATAGTGGTTTCATGTAGATTGGGTCGAACGGATTTTGGGAAAAATAATGACTTGTACCGACGATTGTTGACATTGGAATTATACTCGAAAATATAAAGGCAACTTTTTTATTCATGAAAATATTGAGAAAATAGCTGAATCCTTTTTTGAAGAACTCCTAAAGACCTTTCTATTGACTATATAAAACATGGGGGGGTCATGATAAAAACGCCGAAAAAAAGTCGAAAACCCTTGAAAGAGAAATTGAAATATTTTTTTTGAAAATTTTCATTATGCCCATGAAAATTTCCATGTTCGACTCTATCGGAATCCATTATTAGAAAAAATTAAATGTCAATATAGAGGGCGCCACAAGTGGCGCCAAATTTTGAGGTAAGGTCAAAAATTTCACTAATGTAGCTATATGCCATACCGACTGATACCTAAAAACACCATACGAAGCTTCCACTATCAATTCGAGGTCATACTTGGGGCGATTTTGGGGGGGGTCAATTGGCAAAAAAGAATTTTTGCATTATAGGCGCCCCAAATGAGGAAGATTCCCAAAATATTTTCGTTCCGAGTAGATATCCTGGCGGGTCTTGAACCTCAAAAAAAAATTTGGGAGGGGGGGGGAAATTTTTGGACAAAGAGTTCGATACTCCCCTTTAGGTGGGCAACTAAAAAAAAATTTTTTTATTTATTTTTTATTTATTTTTGACCAAACCTGTATATTTTTTCAGGTTGACCCCCCCTTTTTATGCTATCCATAGACTCGTACGAATTTTACGAATCGAATGGTTTTTGTTTCATTTCGATAGCTCAAATAATAAAAAAGCTTGTACCGCTTGGTTGATAGAACTATGAACGGGCGGGCGCTGTGGGGGGGCGTAATTTTTTTTGGCAGCCGAAACACTTGTATGAATTTCATTTTGGGGTCTCAATTATTCATGTCCAACGGTTTCGGAGGTATAGTCGAAGGTTGTACATTGGGGTGAGTAAAAATCCTTGTCTTCGATTTGTGTCCAAAAAAAATCCTCTATACGCTCATATATTTATTTTTTGCCCAATCTTTCAAAAATTTTTGCTCACGTTCCCTATTAACGGTAGAAAATTCCGAATTTTAACTTCGTGCCTCTCGTACGTTTCTCGACAGTCACTCCTATATTTGCCTAACTATAATAATAATAATAATAATGTTTATTCGCATAAATTACATACAAACTGTAAATATCTACTATTTCATTATCATTAAATTTGGTTTGTTTGGTTACCTATCCTATGTGTACATTGATAAGCCCAAAAAAAAAGGTAGAACGTGTCGCGGGGCACACGGTAGGAACTTTAGTTCCTTTTAAGCAAAAGTTATGTAATACATCTGACGTTATAGATAAACAATTTGCGTATTCTTTGGTGGTTGAGTAGTAAGCACACCAGACTCTCACGCGGTAGACCCGGGTTTGATTCCCCGCGAGGAATTTTTTTTATTGTTAATTTTATTTTTAAATTATCATTCTGCTTGATATTAATAACGACAACAGGTAGACGTTTAAAATATTTAGCAGAATATTCATTATTATAGATAATGGTACGGTACCCTTCATGAGGGAGTCCGACTGGCAACATCTACTTATAACAGCATCGTATATTTAAAAAAGGAAACCGTAGCATTATACAAATTGGACATTCAAGAACTGTACGTTTACCACAAAATTAGTGGAAACATAAAATTGAATTGTTAAATTTTTAATTTGAAGTTATATTACAGTTTATAGAAATTTTTATTTTTTAGATTTTTTCCTAAGTGGGTCGTAGAAAAAATATGCTGCTCGACTCGTGTGGATTGTCCATATCGCACTTGAACGATTGAGCACTCCGCCTACGGCGTCGTGCTCCCTCTTCGTCCTCGTGCGATATGACCATCATATCCACACTAGTTGCACAAACTACAATTTCTTTCAAAATATGCCCTTTTACATTTAAAAACTACCTGCCAAATGTCAAATCAATTTATCCATCCATTTTAAAGTTATCGAATTAAAACATTCAAGTTTTCAAAATTTCAACACCCTGTATTATGGAAATAATAGTAAAAATTTATCCGAACAAATTCAAGTAGATCACTAGCACTGCGAATACCAGTTTTGCATAGAATTTCAATATAGCATCGGTGGTTCAGTGATTAGAATGCTCGCATTGCACGCGGGCGGCCCGGGTTCGAATCCCGGCAGGAGCATATTTATTATTATGAATCGCTGCTTCGTAAACGAGATAGAGACTAAGGAGGCACAAGCACGCAAGCAAGGCACATAACGAAGCAACGTAACATAACGTATCGTAACGTAACGCGTAACGGTCAGATCCCCTGGTCGCTCAAACATAACCTGGCGTAAAGAACTAAAGTTCCAAAATATAAGATCAACTAAAAAGATCTTTATACCTAATTGACGAGAATGAAAATGATTATATTGAATTTTATATTAAGGTAGGTACCCTCGTAATCAATCATGTTAAATTTAGATCCAGAGTACTTTTGGATTTCAAGTTTTATCTGAGAAAATAGCTCATTCATTCAAAGTTGATTAATAAAAAAGCGTATTTAGGAAATCAAATACTTTCGAATCACGTACGGTTTTTGTGATTCACTATTTCATTTTTCTTATGAATTACTTTTTTATTGTTAAACCCACTAAACATAGTTCTTATACATATCATTACAGTTGTAAATATTTCAAATGCGGTTGGTTTTTTTAATAAGAAAAAAACGGAAAGGTCACATCTACATAAAACTTTTAATGATGTCTCTTTTAATAACGACAGAACATATTTATTACATGTACTTGACCAGCTTGTAATTGTACGTCCTTCCATACAAAATTTGTACTAGTTTTACCAAGAATTTACTGTTTATAGAAGAAACAAAATTATGCTAATTTTTACAATGATGATTCTTCAAAATTAGGTCAGATAGAACAGGAGTATTCTCCAAATGAAATGATTATAGGCCATTTCTATTATAAATGACAAGCTAATGAACTATACTAAGCCACTAAGCTCGCTGTTTAAAATGTTGTTTATTTAAGATCTGAGTACTAAAGTAACAGCCACATGTGTGTCAAAATTTGCAAAATGTTTGGAGTCTGCATAAATTTTACACTTTGAGTGATTTTCAGTGATTCATCGTTAATAAGACAGGAGCGGCTTAATGACTTTTGAGAAGCGCTTCATTAGGTACACACTACTGGGTGATCATTTGAATTCTGACACATTTGATGAGCCCATAACATGGAAAGGAAAACCAATTATTACGATATCGAGAAGCAACACTTTAAATTGAAAACCCTGTATGTTTTTGTACTGTCGGATAGGCCGAAGCTTCTACTTTTTAAAATATGTTTTTTTAGCAATTTGAGATGTTCTTAAGGAGCAGGCTATCTTTAAACGATAAAGCGCAATTCGTTGATCTCCAAAAATCCTCCTCTTTCCTGGCGTATGGGGAAAACATACTAAATTGGCAACAGCGAGAAAACATTTAATTCCTGAAGCCGCTCAGTCAAATCCTCTTCTCGATATCTTTATCAGTTTTCAAGTTAGGAGCTCATCAAATGTGTCGGAACTCAAATGATCACTCAGTATTTTAAAGGTAATACCTACTAGTTTTTTTTCAGATCTTCAAGTGCTTATAATGAACAAGTTGATTATTTTACGAATCTGGTCACGCAGATACGAGAACAAGGACAATATTTCCAACTGCCAACAGATGCAAGTGTCTACAAATCTAATGATAAGTTTGCGAGAGGTAATTATTTTTCAACTTTTCCAATTGTTATAAACAAAAGTATGCTTTGTGTAGATTTTGGCTATTACGATTTTATCATAATTGGAGCTGGAGCAGCTGGGAGTCTATTAGCAAACAGACTATCAGAAATACAAGATTGGAAGATATTGCTTATAGAAGCTGGTGGATACCCAGACAATGTCACAGCTGTGCCAAATTTATATTTTGAAGTTGAATATACTCAGTATAACTGGGGTTTTGTAAGTGTCCCTCAAAGGACAGCTTGTTTAGGTAAGTATTTTGAAAAATAATCTTTCAATTATACAGAACATTCGATAACTATGCAAAAGTAGAGGTTTATTTAGCATCTATGATATATAGGTGAAGGTTTTTAACCTCGACTGGAGTGCTAGACTCAAAACAGAGTCTTATTTAGTATTGTGAATAGTGTTAAGTCCCAACTAGCAAAATGGAATTCTAAGAGGATTGAATTGTTGTATAATAGTCGAATTGCGTTCTTTTAAGGACTTTTTATTTTTATTAAGCCTTTTGTTGCGATAATTTTGTTTTTTAAAAAAATTGTTGTATTAAATGATTCTATAGTGACTGCATTATACGATCATTTCTTTTAAAATGATATAATACCTTATAAGCAAGCTTATACAATATCAGAAATATCATTTTATAAGACTTTTATACCTATTGTATAAGAGTTCTATAATATACTACATGTATAACTAACAGCTACAACATTATAAAATAGTTACTAAAGCTTGTCTTATTGAAGTTGTATAATGTATAATGAATATTGTACAGCATTCAATTGCGTTGCATTATAAAACACTTTTTAGTTGTATAGTGCCTAAATATTCTTCGTTATAAAACAGTTATCGTATAGCGTTCCATTTTACAATAAAATATTGTTAAAGGCATTTCTTTGGGATAAAATTGTTGTATTATAAATCGCCATGTTTAAATAAGCAATTCTTTTACCGCTATCGCCGCCATTATGAGCAATTGAGTTGGAAACATGAAACTATATTGAAAAATGTGACTTTATCATTATTTAGATAATTATATTGTGGAAGAATATCCATATGAAGTGATAAACTATTAAAATCATTCAAACAAAATTTTTTAGGATATTCTATTTTATCATTATTTTTAAGTATTTACTTGAAACTTAACCAGAATTGAAGCACTTCATTTTCTTGCCAAAGATATACCCATATTATATCGGTAAAATTTGCGGCGCATCAAAATTTGTGCTATCCAACCATCCAATTAAAATTATAATTTTTACTATCGATGTCCGCCCAAGCGGCACAAGTCGTTTTGATAAGTCTCCATTTCTACAATTGGAATGTATGATGCACGTTTAAGTTGAAATATAATTTGGTTCTGATATTCTTCACTAAAAAAAGAAATGCTCTTATAAACTGCTAGATTACAAAATGTCTCCATTGTGCTCGAAATAACAGCATTATAAAAATATATTGCATTATACAAACATTTTGTGAGACCTTCTTAGTGCCGCTCCAATCCCATGTTATAGATGTGATAGAACTGTTATACAACCACACAGTTGTATAAAAATGGGCCCTTTTTAGTTGTATAAGGATCATTTAATTGTTTTGTAGATCGTTATGTATCCTATAAGACATATCTTGTGGCTGTTTATACAAACCTTATAGAATTTAAATTGCCACTTGGGGTGTTTTTTATGAAAATTTTGGGTGCTGGCATAAACGAAAGAGGATTTGTGACTGAATTTAATTGTGTATAGTTTACAAACAGTATCCATCTTATGGCCTGCTTGCATTGGCAACTGATTTAGGCTTGGTACAACTTTAGCAATATTATTGATTCTGAAAGAGCTGCTTGTGAAACAAATGCACAATGTATGCTCCTGCTCATTTATTTGTTTGACATTTAAAAAAACAAAGAATATAACAACTTTTTCAATATTAAAATTTGTGGAAATGTCAATAGATTTTAATATTTTTTATAGGAATGGTTAACAGGACTTGTGCTATGGCAAGAGGTCGAGGTTTGGGAGGTACAACTCTAGTAAATGGCTTGGTTTATTCCAGAGGCTCTAGTTTAGATTTTGATAGATGGGCTAACGTGGTTCAGGATGACAGATGGTCCTACAAAAATGTCTTACCAGTATTCAAAAGAACAGAAAAATTTAATCATCGGGATGAAAAAGCGCCTGTATTTAGTCCAGTGCATGGAAAGAACGGTCTTCTTAATGTCGAATATCATCTACCAAGAAGTCCTCAACTGAATGCTTGGTTAGATGCTCATAGAGAATTAAATTTACCAGTTGCTGATTATAATGCTGGAACTGGTCTCGGAGCATCTCCAGCACAAATAAACACTCTCGATGGAAGAACCCAAGATGCTGGTACTGCGTTTATTCTACCAATACTTAACCGAAAAAACTTACATGTTGCAACTTACTCTTACGTTACCAAAATTATCGTTGACGAATACAAGACAGCTCGTGGAGTTATTTTTACTCATAATGGTAAAAAATTCATCGCTAAAGCATCCAAAGAAGTTATAGCTAGCGCAGGTACTTTTCAAACTCCTCAAATACTAATGCTTTCGGGAATAGGACCAAAAAAGCATTTAAAGTCTTTAGGTATACCAGTAATACAAAATTTGGAAGTTGGTACTACTTTGCGAGACCATGCATGTTTTTATGGGTTGACTTTCGCAACAAATTATACAGAACCCATTTTACCGGTGAAGAATTATGTAGAACAGTTTCTTAAAGGTGTGGGACCGTTTACATCTCCAGGAAACAACCAAGGAGTTGCGTTCTACGAATCACGATTTACAAAAGGTAAAAGTAACCATAAGAAAACAATTCACAATAATGTCTATCAATGTATTTACCGCACTTTACATAATAAATAAGATAACCATTGAATCAAACACACATAAAAACAAGCTATGAATGACGTATGACATAATTAATATGCGCACGCACGTCTGATCGGTAGTACGGACGAAATAAGAACATATCGATTTACTTTACTTGTATGTATGACTGTATATTAGGGTGACACTGAGATCTAAAATATCTATTGTGTCCCCTCACTTTTACTTAGTTCCTGAGGAAAGTCAGCTACTAGTAGCTCCTTATTAAGACCCATTTCCTAGATATTGCGCCTTGGGATTCTGTGTTGTGCTATTCCCAAGTGTGTGTGGTCGGGGGTTTCTTCTTCAATAGCATATCCCTTTAGGACCCCTGGCAATACTTTTACTGGATACTTTTGGGCGTTAATTTGTTCTTAGAGGTTGTAGCCTCCCATATAAGTATCTTTGATTGCCTAAGTCAGATATTTTTTTCTTGGCTTTGTCTATATCTTCCAATAAATTTACATAGTTTGTTTTCTAGGTACTGGATACCCTGACATTGAAATAATGTTTATACCGTCAAACGCTACAAACGATCTTTCCCAAAGAGCGTTTAGATTGACGGACGAAACTTACGAAGATGTCTGGCAAAATATCGTTCGAGCACAATCCTTTGTATTGTACATAACTTCATTACATTCCGATTCAATTGGTACTGTCCGTCTGAAGAGTAAAAATCCATTCGATTACCCCGTTATAGACAATAGATTTTTATCAGACCCTGGTAACAGGGACTTAGAAAGACTTTATGAAGGTATCCAGATCATGCTTAGGCTCGCCAGAACCAAATCTATGCAAAAGTTGGGTACAACACTACAAGGAGGACCCCTAAGAGCATGTAGTAATTTTATTTATCAATCCAGAAGCTACTGGGAATGCGCTATACGTCAAATGAGTATGAATCTTTATCATCCTGTAGGATCTACTCCCATGGGTCCCAATCCTCTTGGTGGTGACGTAGTAGATTCGGAATGTAAAGTTTACGGTGTTCGAGGATTGCGAGTAGTTGATGGAAGCGTTTTTCCTTTTACACTAGCTGGACATCCAATGGCTGCTGTAGCTTTAGTCGCAGAAATGGCATCTGATTTTATTAAGAAAGATTATTTGAATAAAAATGTTTAACACCTGTTTATTTTTTAATTAAATATTTCAAAAAAATGTATAAAGGTTAGTTTCATTAAAACCACAGTTTTGCATATTAAAATTAGCTGTTCTGGAATGTTTTTCTAATTAGGTACACTTGGTGTACCATTGTGGTTGACTATTTTATGGTAATATTTAAAGATCAAGGTTTTCAATGAAGTGCAGTTAATTTTTTGCATTAAAATGGATCCGCATACAAAAGCACAAAAGGTGAATCAACTTTTCCTAATAATTCATATATCATTAGTTTTCCAGAAACTATTTACAAATACTTTATTTACATGCTACATAAGTGCAACACTTAGAACTACATAAATATTATAGTTAAATGAGCTACTTGAAACATTAGCAGTATTTTAAAATGACTGAAATAAATTTCACTTTGCAACGAAACAGTTTTGCCAATCACTAATTTTACGAGAAAAACTGACATGATAAAATCGCGACACCGACGGTGGAGCGATTTTATCTAATGTCAGTTTTTCGAGCAAATTTAGTGATTGGCAAAACTTTGAGTTGAAGAGAAATTTATCTGATAAAAGAAAAGCTCGAGTGTTTTTTGGCAAGATAAATTAACGACAGAATATATGGATGAACAACTTATAAGTAACCAAACTTGAAACTCATTGTCATTGTGTAAAAGTGACGTCCGCTTACTAGATATTGAGGAAGAGGAGTTTATTATCGCGATAAAAAAGGATGCACCTTTTTTATAGATGTCAAAGTGACAATAACATTTCCAGGTATATGACATTTTAACATTGGAGTTAATTTATCAACAGTAAAAACACAAGAGCTTTTTTTTATCGGATAAATTTCTCCTTGCAACGAAACAGTTTTGCCAATCACTAATTTTACGAGAAAAACTGACATGATAAAATCGCGACACCGAAGGTGGAGCGATTTTATCTAATGTCAGTTTTTCGAGGAAATTTAGTTATTGGCAAAATTTTGAGTTAAAGAGAAATTTATCCGATAAAAGAAAAGCTCGAGTGTTTTATGGCAAGATAAATTAACGACAGAATATATAGATGAACAACTTATAAGTAACCAAACGTGAAACTCATTGTCATTGTGTAAAAGTGACGTCCGCTTACTAGATATTGAGGAAGAGGAGTTTATTATCGCGATAAAAAAGGATGCACCTTTTTTATCGATGTCAAAGTGACAATAACATTTCCAGGTATATGACATTTTAACATTGGAGTTAATTTATCGCTGTAAAAGTTAAAGCTAACTTTTGCCGCTGTCAAAGTGACAATTGCACTGTGGCATATGCGATTTTTTATACATGAATTAAATTGTCACTATTTCTGCATCTATCTGTACCTAAATCATATGAAAGTTTTTTTCAATAATATATTTATCTTAACGGTCTCTGAGGTTTTTGATAGACGATTACATAAGTTTAAAAGAAACATATATTGAAATGTTTCTAAAAGCAGTTTGCTAACCTCTCTTATTTTATGTGTAATTTGATTTTGTTTATAGTGACCTCTAAATTTGCAGCAGCAGTTAAAAGGTGTTGATATCTTATAAAAATTAAGTATCTCGATACAATAGTATATTATACACCAAGGTGGTGAAGACTATTATTATTGGCCGAGCACTAAAATTATTTCGCGAGGGGCTTTGCCCCAAGCGGAATAATGTGCGAGGCTTATAAATGTCTTCCTCACCATGGTGTATATACAATGTTTTCCACTACAAGCAAAATTTAAGACAAAAATTAAAAATAATTCACCAACGTTTACTCCGTCGTCTGGCTGACAAGTACACTGTCAGTTTTCGATATATTATGAACGTACTCGTTATGTCATCATTTGGGCGCCAATGGAACAAGAAATGATTATTGACGTTGAAAAAAAAATGATGGTAATTACTGCAGGTTCTTGTCTAACTGACCGAATAAAATCGAAGGTAAACTAAGCCAGTTCGCAGGGCTTTGTTACCTATTGAAGCTTAAAAAAAATTAATTTTAGCAGAACTAGAAAAAAACGAAAAGCAATTTTAATCTGTTAATTCACAAAAAAAATAAAAAAGAGCTTAACGTTTCTGTGTAGTAAATAAAACTATCGAAATAAGAAAAATGTATATAATTTCAATTGTGAAATTACAAACAAAAGAAGAATATAGAAAAAATACTTAGCACCAATACATATTATTGTAATGTTTTTTCTTATTTATTTAAACAGTTTTTACCGTGGGATAAAATTATACACTCACGATGGCTAATTACTATTTATTTATTAAAGAAACACACAATATAATAAACTTAATTTTCATACACACTACTTAATGTCTATTAATTTATCTACACTCGGTATAATAATTGTCCTAATTCACCTTCAACACTATTTATATTCACTTTCTGTTCACTCACTGTATACTGACACTGTTTACCGATTCACTGTATACTGAACAACTCCCCGACTCACTCGAAAACCCGCGTATATATAGTCCCTCGAATCTCTAGAACTTTCTTGAATTCACCGCCTTCTACTCTGTTCGAGAACAGTCTCGATATTACCTGCGAAAGAACCTTTCTAGAAAGGTCGCATTCATAGTTTGCGACAGGACCGGCTTCAGAACCAGTGAGTTCGTAACATATGTTTATGAAGATGGAGCCCAACTTTGTACTTTATATTTAAACTTTGAGAAATCTCTTTGGGAACGTTCGTCATCCAAAGGACTGATGTACTTTTAGAAACTGTATGCAGGAAACTGTTGCTTCGGGAAATTGTATCCCAGGAAACTGTATGCAGGAAACTATATGTCTTCAAGGAACTGTAGCCTTAGGAATTTTTACAAGGGACTTGTTTGTCACCAAGGAACTTGTATCTCAGAAACTGTTATTCCAGGAAACTGTGCTCCAGGAAACTGTATTCCAGGAAACTGTTTTAGGTACTCCAAGAACTGTGCAGTAATCCATATTATTATAATAAAAGGGCATCTATTAGTTTTTTCAAACTGGTGTTAAAATTATCAAATGGATGACTGCACAGTCGTTGAATTGTCATCAGACGATGAGAGAAGACCTACCGGTACCTTCTCACTTTTAAAATTTTAAATTTTGTGGTTAAATACATTGAAAATATTGATTTTTGGTCGACTAGTTTATTTCACCACGGATCACAAAAGTTAAATAGTTTATTAGTTTATCAAAAGCAATATTTTTAGGAAATATATATATACTATTCCACCAAAAATCACAATTCTAAAGAAATTCAATTATAAATATTAAAGCTGAAGGTTTGAACGCAAAGTTCACGTTTCAATTTTTGGTTGAGCGCGAATTTTAAACTGATGGCATGTTTATTCAAATAATTTTATCTTGATAAGTAATTTCAAGCAGCAAATATGTTGAAGATAATCTCCTGGGTATACAAAATTATGCTACCCAAGTTTGTGTTGAACTAATATCCCTGAATTCTCAAAATATTTGAATTTGTCCATTATTGTCCATACCTTGGTTGATAATAGAAAAAATTATTAACCACTAATAGAGAAATTCAACTTCTCAGTCGGCTAGATTAAGCAATAATTGTCAACTTCACAGCTAGTAGTGGAAAATAGTATATTATTAAACGAGCAATTTATGATAGCCATTATTCACGCTGGGTGACGTTTGCGTCCCGAGCCGCAAGCGAGGGGCGCAACTCACCCGAGTGAATATTGGCCATAAATTGCGAGTAAAATACTATAATTTGTCCACGACCCTTGATTTCTTTATTAAATAAAAGTCAACTAGCCTCCAGTTCATGAAGTTATAATATGTAAACATATAGTTATCTTTCGATTTTTCTGGCAGCAGAAGTCGTTAATTTCGCCGCTTTTTTTATTTCAGTTGGTGTACTGCAAGAACGTTCATTTCCACTATCCGAATAATGAATTCATCGTTGCGGTAATATAGCAAGTTCGTAACAATTTGGTATTACTAACGTCAAAATTAAATAATTTGACCTATATAGAGATGGGCGACACCGTGTAAAGTATCAATACAACGTACAGTTATAAATATATTGTTTTGAAATACTCAATACTAGAAAATGTCGTTATAAAAAGTATCAATACTAAAAATTTCGATATTTTATCGATACGATATATTTCAGAAACAAATTTCCTGAACAAAATACACCGATTTAAAAGTTTATTTCATATTGTACCCCCATCTCTAGTCGTGAATTATGAACCATAATTCACTCTAGTAGATATATGGGTACCATATACCTTTTGTTAGGAGGTAAAATATCGACTTATTATTAGGTGGTCGTGGACAAATATATTTTTTTCATTGTATAAAAAGGTAATAAAGAAGAAGAAGCCTGGCAGAAAACAATTAACATTTTTCCTAATTTCTTGTTAATTGATGAATAAATATTTCAATAAATCACAAATTCAAATCTATACAAATATTTTGTACAGTTTTTAGAATAAACAACTTTAAATAAATAAGCGGTATATTATATCTATTATTTTTGGCCCCGTTTTTTTGTGTTTGGAAAGGTCTGGTATAACTATTGTATAACATTTCAAAACTATTTGGAATAAATAATGAATTCGTCGTACGTAGATACGTAGGAATGTTGATTTAAATATATATAAAGACTGCCAGGAAATATTGTTTTCAAAAATATAGATAATGTCGTCCACGCAGTGCTCCGTTCTATAAAACATGTTTGTAGAAAATTTCCTC
>CAJUYG010000665.1:129746-150974 GCA_910591675.1 Galerucella calmariensis | reverse complement strand
ATATACTTTGGCAAGTTTATCTGAAACCGTGAAAGGAATGCAGTCGAAAACATTCGACATTGCCACATTTAACTATGAAAAAACTGAAGTGCTTACTATGTAGTGATAATAATTAGAAAAGGGTCTTTTTATTATCAACAATATTAAAAATATGATTAAACGTTAATTTTATAATGTACTTGTTTCCTTGGATTTATTTCTTAACATTATTTTATCAATTTATGAATATTTAAAGATGAACACTTTTCCAAATATGTTATGGGCTTTTTGAAGCTCTGGGAGCGTTGTACGAAAACTATAATGACCACACCCCAGAATTACATAATTGGTGATTTGTATCGACAAGCTGACTTCTTATTGGCAAGCGCGTGCGTGAGATCTTCCCTCTCACTTCGTCAGTTGACTGATATTGATTTATCCAGTGGCGTTGGTATTGTCAGTTACATTTGTAATTTCAGTTTTACTTGGTAAAATAGGTACCGTACGCCATTTGTACGTTTGACAGATAGGCGCCATGTTTTTCCTCGCCTCTTACCGATCCCGTATAGCTTCAGATAAACTTGCCAAATATATTAGAAAAAAAGGTTTCTCACAATAATTGTGTACTTATCTTTCTCCATAATAGAAATGTCACGATTGGCGAACAATAAATAGATAATGTTTTCAATACAACTTTTCTACTTTCATTAATATCACAAATATATTGAAGGTGTGTCTCGGGTTTCCACAGGAACACTGAAATATCTAGTTTGTTTATAATTCAAACATGGCAACATTGACATTTTAAGTGATTAAAATATAGATGGCGCCACATTAATTACCCTTAGTAGTCACCTATTTTTCTACCTCAGGCCTACTTTCGATAAGTGTCGCTAGACAGCACTACAATACGATCCACACGATCCACCACAGTATGGCGTCAACTGAAACCATCAATTAAGTGTTAATTCTGTACTGATTCTGATTGTAACCCGCCAAGAGTGTTTTATAAACGATATTTAAATGTTTGTTTTGATTTTTTTGCAGAGGATTCCGACGACTTCTTTCAAAAAAACATAAAATCAGATAGGTAAGTGATGAAATGGGTGGCTATCGTATTGATAAGAATACTTTTTCATTGTCCCAGTGGAACAGGATTTTATACAGAATTGGTATAAGTACCTATGTTCAATAGTTCAATATGTATAAAATTGTGTTACATAAAAAATGTCACTATTTTCAAATTATTTGTTATCTAATGATAAGAGTCGATGTTTGTTTGGTTACCTATACAGTTTGTGTACATAAACCATGTTAAAAATAAAAAGTCAAAGGAAAAGAACTTGATACCTAATTGACGAGAACGGAAATAATTTGATTTATATAATATATAAAATTATCATTTTATGGTGTTTTTGAATTCAGGAAATGTATTCTAAGATAATACATATACATAATAGGTACAGATTTGAAGGAAATCAAATACTTGAGTCACGTATGGTATTTGTGTGAATCACATTTTCATTTTTCTTATGAATTCATTCTTATTGTTAAAACCAAATCGTAAACCCAGTAAACATATACCTAGTTCTTATATGATAATTTCAGTTGAAAATGTTTCAAATGCGGTCGGTTTGTAAGAGCATTTTACTAAGAAAAAAAACAGAAAGTTCACGTTTACTTAAATATCTAATGATGACTGTTATTTTAGTAACAACAGAACAAATTTATTACGTGTAGGTAGGTACTGCTTGCAGTTGCTAGTCCTTCCACAAAAAATTATAGCAGATTTACCAAGAATTTACTGCAGATAGATAAAAAAATAAGCCTAATTTTTGCAATGACAATTCCTGAAAATAATGTAAGTTAAAACAAGAGTATTATTTGATTGTACCGGGTGTCTCAATAAGAATATGGCTTTCGGCTATATCTCGGGAACCCTTTATGGTACCTACAGCTTCGGGAAAAAAAAAATTTATAACAAAAGTGACCTCTAGAAAAACCTGGAAATTATTTACAGAGTTGTAGGTCCACCGCTTAAAATGTAAATTTTTTCAAAATTTACTGAATTAAGGAGCATATTAAATATTATAATCGTATTCCTCGACAAATTCTGTATATTTTTAATATGACAAAATTTAGTTTGTAAATGTAAATATGAAGTGGTCTGATCAATAACATAAATGCTAGAGGGCACTGTTTTATTTTTTTTAAATACTGTGTTTTCTCGTAACAATTTTAAATGGAAACATACAAATTGAAGTAGGTCTTTGAAAAGTAGACTAAATTAGTATTAAAACACTGCAAACCGCAAGGCGATATCTCTTTCCTAGCCTGAGATATCGTAAAAAACAGGTAATGGCGGGAGTTGATCTTTCAACGTCTAGAAGGCTGGAGAAGTAAGTTGTGCTACATTTTTTCAATTATATAAGAATGTTTTTTTATTGGTTTTTTAGCGATGTGTTAGTAAATCAAAATAAAATATCAATAAAAACCGATATTTGCCCAACAACAAATACAGTTTAAAATATGAATTACGATTTAGGTGGCGCTGTATCAAACACCCAAACTTCGTTTGTCCAGTGATACCTAACTACTTATATATTTCTTATTCTTATCATACCGAAAATATCACTAAATCAAAGTTAACTTGTGAAAACATGACTAATGTATTCGCCGCCATTTTATCTTCAGTCTCAATAAAACACCAAATTATTTAATGAAATTATCTTTTCCTACGATCACATAGGAAAGTGACATATATCGCACTGTCTAGTTCTATGAAAAGTGGCCTTTATTCATACGAGTACGGAAAAAAAACTTATCCGTACGTGTACGGATAAAAAAGCTGTCAAATTGAATGTTGAAATGCTAGTCTACTTACCCCGCAAATTTATGTATATGTCAAATCCATATAATAAGAATTTTACTTTTAATTTTCACAGTGATTCAAATGAATAATTAATTTTGAATCGCAATATTTATGTAACAAAAACAGTTTTATTTCTGATGTTCTGTTTCCAATTGTTGTTGGTTGTTAAAATAAATGTTCGTAATATTTTGTGTACCAATATTTATTCTTTTTTATGAAGGCACTCTTTTTCATCGCATAAAAATCACAATTTTCTGGGCCACTTTCAAAGGTAAGTAATCAAAACTATATAAAGTAATTACAAATACACATTATGTAAAGCCTCTCACATCTACAAACGCAAAATTGTACATGCCTGATTCGCTAAAAGTTTATCGCGTGATCGTAGGAAAAATACTTTACATTACTCGTGCAAAAGTGATTTTTCACACTCGTGTGATTGTCGCACTCAGCTTATGCCTCGTGCTACAATATTTCCCACTCGTGTGAAAAATGTCACTTTCCGCACACGTTATGTAATATACTATATGCTGTGTGGATATATCTTTAACTAACAACATGTTTATAACCTAGGTGAGGCGAAGTGAAGGAATGTAGCAATAATAAAAATAATGAAAGGCCAGGCGAAAAAAAATCGTAATAACATTACGAGAGTTAATGCATTTAAAGTCATTTTTCGTTTACTAACAACGAAGGCCTTCAATGTGTCTTATTGATATGATTATACTATTTTATATTGTACCCATATCACATGGTCCTACACCAAAGTTTGAATGCTCAAGATTTCGATACCAGGTTGGATTTTTGCAACTGGCTCTCACATATGATACAAGACATTGAAGCTGCTGTTTTCTCTACCCGTCAGCGATTGATTTCATGCATTGAATATGATAGACGACATTTCGAACATCTAGGGCGGTACTAATTACGTACCCAGTTATTTATTGAAGGTTTCAATTGTTCGATTTATCACATTATTTTAAAATTCGTTCCCATTGCTAGTAGCGACAGCATTACATTTAGGTAATCTAGTGGAAACCATAACGTTACTATGATAACAGTTTAAATTACTGCAGACCAATGTAAGATCTACTTCAATTTGTATGCTTTAATTTAAAATTGTTACGATAAAACACAATATTAAAAAAAAATAAAACAGTGCCCTCTTGCATTTATGTTGTTGATGAGACTGCCTTATATTAGAAATTTTGGATTGTTCAATAAAAGCTCTTTCAAACAACATCAAGTTTATTAAAATCGGTCAAACAGAACCGGAATTACAGGCGTTTTTTCTTAACAAGGTTCCCACTCTCCCCCACCCCTCATTTGAAGAGATAGACTTAAACTTGTCCTATAAAAAATATGCAGAATTTGTCGAGGAATCTGATTATAATATTTAATATGCTCCTTAATGGGGTAAATTTTGAAAAATTTTGCATTTTAAAATTTTAGCTGTCAAATACGCCCTCTAGCGGTGGACCTACAACTCTGTAAATAATTTCCAGGTTTTTCTCGAGGTCACTTTTGTTGTAAATTTTTTTTTCCCGAAGCTGTACTATAAACGGTTCCCGAGATATGGCCGAGAGCCATTCTTATTGAGACACCCGGTACATAAAGAATAAAGTGACTAATTGATCGTAGATATACAGTAGAAAAAATTGACCTTTACCCTGACGTCATACCTACTAACCTCGCGAAATCAATCAATGAGTGAAAAATGGCTACAATTACTTTGTCGTGTGCGTAAATACGTTGACTGCTTGTTTATCTTGTTCAGCCACCGTCTAAGAAGTGAGGTTAAGTTGGAAATATTCATTAAATGCGAAACAGAAAATTCTGTACTTATCGTGGAATAAAAATAATAAATTAGAGGTCTTGAAAAAAACCGATTTTATAGAATTTATCTGAATGCAAATGATGGAACGATTTGAACAAAACTCGATGTATCAAAATAATGACAGTTGTCATAAGAGGTCAAAATAAATTCCTATGAATACAACCGATTAATCGTTTTTGGTGCTATCTCTTTTCAACATTTGGAAGTAATAATTAGAGTTACATAAGAACGTATGTCATTGCTTGAAAGACAAGTGTAACGTATATTGTATGATGTGTTTTTACTGTCAGTAGAAAAGGATGAGGTATATAAAGTTTGTGTTTACTACTGTTCATTGTTAGTGACGTCAGGGTAAAGGTCAATTTTTTCTACTGTACATACCTACAGGTAGTCTAAACAAAATATATGGTTTCACTAAGTCAGCCGCTAAAAATGTTGTGAATTCGAGAATTTCACCAGTGACGACTGTTTAAATGTGGAAATATAACAATCACCGACCCTTTTTCAACGTAACACTGCGTACTACAAGTATCAACCACTCGCATGTCACAAATTAAGTTTGTACGATGAGTCAGCATGAATTTTATACCTTAGTGTGATTCATCGTTAATAAGGCAGGAGCGGCTTGGAAAATTTTGAGAAGCGCCTCATTACTCTATTTTAAAAGTTGTCTAAAACTAGTTTTTTTCAGATCTTCGAGTGGCTATAATGCACAGGTTAATTACTTTAGCAATCTTCTCACGCAGATACGAGAACAATCACAATACTACCAACTACCAACAGATGCAAGTATCTACAAAACTAATGATAACTTTCCGAGAGGTAAAAATATTTTTTTAACTTTTCCAAATTGTTATAAACAAAAGTATACTTTGTGTAGATTTTGGCTATTACGATTTTATCATAATTGGAGCTGGAGCTGCTGGAAGTCTTTTAGCACACAGACTGTCAGAAATACAAGATTGGAAAATATTACTTATAGAAGCTGGTGGATTCCCAGATAATGTCACAGCCATACCAAATGCATACTTTGAAGTCGAATATAGTCAGTACAACTGGGGTTTTGTAAGCGTTCCCCAAAAGACAGCTTGTTTAGGTAAGTATTTTGGAAAATAATCTTTAAATTATACCGTTGATTATACAGAACATTCGATACCTATGCAAAAGTGGAGGTTCATAAGCTTTTATATAGGTAAATGTTTTTAATCTCGGCTGGAGTGAAAGAGTCCTAACAGAGTCTTAGATAGTATTGTGAACAGTGTTGAGGGTTTTTATGAAAATTTTGGGTGCTGAGATATACCAAAAGAAGATTTGTGACTAAACACAAAGGGTGTGTATATGAAAAATCTACTAGTAAAATAACAACATACATTACTTACTATATGCTATTTATTTATTTATAGTTTACTAACAGACATTCTCCATCTTGGATAGTGGTTCGCACGAGACCAACGAGACGAGATTTTCACAAAGTCTTGTCTCGTCTCGCTGTTGCAATGATAAGTCTCGTCTCGTTTCTCGTAAAAGTATCGAAATCTCATCATTCATTATCTTATTGTTTCAGTGCAATAAGGAATACTTAAATACTTGCTATAATATAAGAGTCGGAAGAGAAAATTACAATTGTCGAAAAATAACATGTATTTGAAAGTAATACTACTAATACTAAAGAAAATAAAAGCATAACATTATTTTATAAATGAAATAACTGAAAAAATCAAAGGTAAAAAACAGCCCTTAGCACTCTCGGTTGCAAATGTTTAGACATAACAAACATCGTGCAGATTCATTGTTGAGGCGATTTCGATGTTTTTTTTTTATAGTTAATGCAGCACGTGAGAAGTAGCCGGTATGCTTAAGAGATCTCGTGCCATTAAACTTAGAATAGAAAATTCAGAAGCATGCATTCTCCACCATTGTAGTATATCTGTTTCTTTATTACATCGAGGCATAGAATAATATTTTTGAAGCTCCTGCATCCATTCTCCTTCTGCATGCGTAGAGTTTACTGCATACAAATCATCAAAATCAATTTTAAAATCTGACTTTTCCGGTCCAGGATCTTCTCGTACCCTTCGCCGCCGTTTTTTTCGTACATTTTTCTTCTGAATCTTCCGATTGATTAAAATAGGCTTTGTATATATCTTGAAATTTCTGAATCGAAGTAACTTTTAATTCTTGGCCCCATGTTGTCATATCAAACGCTTCTAACTTATGCCACGGATCGAGAATTAAAACTGCAACATAAATCCAATTAGCTTTACGATAATGCTTTAATATTTTTTCTCTCGCAGTCTGAAAAATAACAATAAGCTGCTCTTCGACAGCGGTTCGATCTACCTTTTGGTCTCATTTAAATATTTTGTTCTCAATATTATCTATTAGTATATTAGCTGCGTTCGTTATTTGCGTCCGATTAATCTTTTTGGTCTGAATCGTTCGTTTATTACATCTAGAGGTAGGGGAGGTAAATCTGAACAGTTCGGTAATTCCGCTCAGATCAGTCCGATGTAAATCTGTTTGCTCGGAATATTTTGACCGACGAGAAAGAAAAATCTGGATAAATCTCGTACTGTTTGTTGACCATGAATAGCTTCCAAAATTTCCACAGTGCTAGATATAGTCGTAAATAATGAAAAATAAAATTTAAAACGACAAAATCGGAACAAAAAATACTTGAGAGGTGTCAAGGGACACCTGGATGGAACGAAGTTCCTTTCGATTAACTAGTGGAGGAATTGTACATATACATACACACACCGAAATATTTATATATATACAGATATATATGTACTCTGTCTGTCTATTCTTTCATACACGTCATAGATGCGCGGGACTTTGTAAACATAACAGCGTATAGGTTAGAACACGCACGGCTTGCTAAATACATACGTTCTGAAATTGTAATATTAAAATATGATTTGTTTTTGAATTTATTAAAATTATGACGCGTACACTTGCTAAACACACAAAATGTGGAGATTATAATGCGTATGACTTGGTTAGCACAATAATAAAGAGAGGTTATAGTGCGTACTTGCTAAAAATACAAAAGCATTTATTATTATTATCTGTATATAATCGCACATTGCAGCATGTAATACCTTTCTTCGCATCTATTACACATGAGAGCTCATGGCAGCATGTGTTGAATGCCTTGATATAGACGCGTAGGTTGATGGTTCGCGCCCGGACTATGGTGAAATTTTTTTAAAATAGCTTCCTATATCAAAAAGTGTCGTGACAACTTTTGGTAAGAATTTTATCCGTCTAGCCCCCTTTCACAACGCGCGATAAGGAACTTCGTTCCAAAAAATCGTAGTCTCTGAAATGAAAAACAGGCGAAAGGGAGGTTAGAAGTTCGTTTATATGTATGATTGGTCGGGCCGTTCGTTGATAGCAATTTGTTGAGATTAATCTGTGATCACGTGACCAAAAATTCGTCTCCTCTGCGATGCAAATAACGAACGCAGCTGATACATACAACCACCATTGGTAATGTGACGTACTTCCCTCCTCCGAGCTTTTTGGAAAGAATTAGAAAGTTTACTAGTAATTGACGGCGGCGGCACGCTTCAGAAAGACAAAGGGATTACCGTCAACCGATAACGTCGGCAGAAGTTTTTAAAAGCAACTCTTGGTGTTATTCTTATACATTTTTATCAAAATAAATTGATGTTCATTCAGAAATATTCACTTGCGAGACGCGATACCTCATGCACGAGACCAACAATAGTCTCGTCTCGTCTGGGATCCTATTCTCAAACCGTGACATATTTTGTCGCATGCGAGAAATCCTCTTTGTCGAATAAAATCTGAATATTCTTATTCTCAAATGTCGCCATCGCAAATTTTTGATAGACAAATTGTAGAATGGTCAAAGGCAGTCGACAATTTATGTCGAATGCGAGAATTTCATTACTTGCGAAATTTATAGGTGAACGTAATACATGTCAAAAGAAGCAGAATTTAGAATGGAGGCAATGTTCTGCCACTTACTCCTTGCAATTTGAAAGGTAAAATTTGGGGAAAATTTTCCAGATAAAAGAGGCTCATTTTCTTTTGCTTGCATTAAATTTATTAATGTTCATTTTTGGTTTTGGGTGCAATAATTTTTTTTGGTTTCACTTTCCATGTTTATCTTGTTATTCTTGTTCTACATTCGAGTAAGTACATTGTACATTCTAACTTCTAACAAATAACCAAATCATTACTGTCATTACAGATCATATAACTACTACTGTCATTTCATTATTTTACAACTTTACAAGAGAAGTGGCATGGAACACGATATAATATCGAAATTTCGGTGTTGCCAGTTCATGTTATTCGACAAAATTTATCTCATGCGACTTAGATGTCGAACCCATTTGAGAATGCCAGATGCCAATGTTGTGCGACAATTTCTATCGACATAATATGTCGAATACGACAAATGTCATTCGACATTCGAGAATAGGCCCCCTGAAGAGGGATTCTAAGATAGGTATCGTATCGTTTGAGACGACAGTAGGAATTCTAAGTAGTATTTGGTATCGTTTCGTGTCTCGAATTTTCGTAATTTCATTCGATAGGTGTAGATGTATCGTTTACAGATTTCGATATATGTTTCTCATTTCAATAGTATATTTTTCTCTTTTCAATGTGTCAAAGTCCTAACCTTAAAACGAAATCGATTAAATTTTATTTGTGTATTCAAAAAATAAACAACAAATATGCTGCCCATAGTTCATCAAGGAATTATACAAAATCAACCACCTATAAGGCGATTAAGAAGACATAGATTCCAATTAAGGAATAGATTTAATCCATTCGATCTTCCTGAAAGAAGATTTATTGAATTGTATCGGTTGAATAAACATTTGACAAGAAGATTGATAACCATATTAACCCCCCATTTGAGATCTCCACGCATAAGAGGAGGTATTACAATAGAAACTAGAATATTTTGCGCTCTCCGTTTTTATGCCACAGGGACTTACCAGAGGGGTGTTGGTGAGGAAACTTATTGCAGTTTGAGTCAAACTGCTGTTCATCGAGCAGTACATGAGGTATCAAATCGTATAGTTGAAGTAATGGGTGCAGAATTTATAGCATTCCCTCAGAATCTTCGGGAAAGGAATGTAGTGAAAATGGCTTTCATGGAGAAATGGCATTTTCCGGGAGTCATAGGGGCTATTGATTGTACCCATGTTGCCATCTTAAAACCACCTGGCGATGAACATAATTTCATCAATAGGAAGGGTTACCATTCTCTGAATTGCCAAGTTATCTGTGATCACCGTATGAAAATAAATAATATTTTTGCTAACTATGGAGGATCCACTCATGACTCTTTTATATGGAACCACTCATTGATGAAGGATTATATGCAACAAATTTACGAATCTGGGGAACAAGCTTGGTTAATTGGAGATTCTGGCTACCCACTTCAGCCATTTCTAATGATACCTTTTCAAAACCCACTTGAAAATAGTCCTGAATCTAGGTTTAATCATGCCCATATTAGAGCAAGAAATTGCATCGAAAGATGCTTTGGCATCCTAAAAATGAGATTTCGCTGTCTTTTGAAGGAGCGTACTTTGAGATACAATCCTGATTTTGTAGCAAACTTGTTAAAGGCATGTGCTGTTTTACACAATATGTGTATGGATGAAAACATACCCATCTATGAAAACTTAGGTAATCCAGACAATGATAACGGTGATGTTCTGATAGCAGAACCTCTCAATAATCAAGGACAACTGGCAGTAGAAGGAATGAGGGTGAGAGATAGAATTGTACAGCAGTATTACCAATAAATTTATTATATACAAATATCAAATACAACCGAAAACTGTTACTTTCATAATTTAAGAAAAAAGTTACCATATAATACAGTTTGTTCAAAAAGTGACATTATTGTTTTTTTGTGATTACTGAAGATTTAAGTTGAAAAACTATAGTATTGATTTTCAATTAATTAAGATTAAGATCATGATTTTTATAATTTTATTGCAAATTATTATTTTTATAAATCATTTGAAGTTACTATTCCAGAAATAATAAAATAACCATCCTGATTTTTGGGAAGTGCAAATACATTTTGCAACTTGAAATTGTAAGTAAAACATTTTATTGAGAAAATTTCATTCTATTTGTGAAATGAAGAGAAAATTCAAACATAACTAATATTATATTACAGTACAAAGTCAGGTACATTCAAACTAAAAATAAACATTGCTTTCTATAACAATAAAATAAAATGTCTCTGATATTTTCATAATTATGCAGAATCATTAATTCTCTCGACAAAACCATTTATTCAGTATTACCTACATAAATGGAAGGGTGCTGTTTTATTCCAGGTCTTGAGAGGTACTTTCTTCAAAAATCACCTGCCCACCTAGAAGCTAACTTTTTTGTAAAATTCATTCATTTAAATCATTGCATTTGTTGTTACCTGTGGCAAATAATTGTTCAAAGTTCTCAGTTCACTAGCAACATCCTTCAAATTGGAAGAAATATCGCCCAAGGAAGATTTCATTGTATTTTTTATTTCCCTCAACTCTTCAATGGTTTCCCTGTATTCATTGTGAAAGTCCATTTTCTGTCTCTTATGAGGTGGTTCCATATAATCGTTCTGGGGCATAGTTTTTGATGTTGATGGGGTATTTGATGCTGTTGGTGTATTTGATGTTGATGGTACATCAACACTATTTTTGCAGGAATCTGCTTCAAGTGATACATTCACACCTACAGGTACACCACATTCTGGATTATTTAATCCCACAAAGTTTTCTCCTAATAAATCCAATATTTTAAGTTCTAATTCGCTCAGTTGTGTTACATCATCTAATCCACCCCCAGTGCGAGATAATGATGCTCTCATTGCAGCACCCTTTTTTTTTAAAGAATACTTTAGATCTGACCAAGTCTACAAACCAAAGTTCAAATAAGCTATAAAAAATTTAAGTATTTGATATGTTGGTTTACCTTCTGCCATTTTTCAGTAGGTTTCGTTCCATAGCCTAGAGCATTCAGATTATGGGCCAATTCGTCCCAATGTTTTTTATACAGATCCCTTCCTCGAGGACCAACGAATTTACCTGTAGCCAGGAAAGAGTGCTTCTCCATGGCCTCTAACATAATCTGCCAGTGGGCCTCTCTTACTTTGAATGACATTATTTTTATAAAAATAATTAAATTACCTCAATTATCAAAAAATAAAAAATTGCTGATTGGGTACTTCCCTTGTTCTTGACACAAAACCATAGAAATATAATTATATCTATGCATAAAATCCACAGAACACAAATTTCCATGCGAATGGAGGACGTCCTTAAGACATATTCCGACAATACCCGATCATTCTTCCGTGAGAGAGTTAGAATAGCAACGTACTATCGTTTCGATTTACGTCTCGTCTCGCACGGATACGATACGATCGATTGTTAGAATCCCACTCCTGGTCCGAGTATCGTCTCGAAAACGAGACAAGACCATGCGAGACTCTTGAAAACGGGAGCCTCGTGCGAATCACTAATCTTGGGTTAAGAACAACTTCTTGGATTGACAAATACAAAACTAAAAATATAACAACTTTCTCAATATTGTACGTACTTGTAATTTGTAGTCATGTCAATTTTACAATTTTCAAGAAACTACTTAAATTACACCAATTAAAATGTAGATTTTCATTTTTTTTATAGGAATGGTTAATAGGACTTGTACTATTCCAAGAGGTCGAGGATTGGGAGGTTCAACTCTAATCAACGGTTTGGTTTATTCAAGAGGATCTAGTTTAGACTATGATAGATGGGCTAATGTGGTTAAAGATGACAGATGGTCCTACAAAAATGTCTTACCAGTATTCAAGAGAATTGAAAAATTTAATCATCGGGATAAACAAGCACCTGTAGTTAATTCAGTGCATGGAAAGAACGGTCTACTTAATGTCGAATATCATCTACCAAGAAGTCCTCAACTGAATGCTTGGTTAGATGCTCATAGAGAATTAAATTTACCAATTGCCGATTATAATGCTGGAACTGGTCTCGGAACTTCTCCAGCACAAATAAACACCCTCGACGGGAGCCGTCAAGATGCCGGCACAGTGTTTATTCTACCAATACTTAACCGAAAAAACTTACATGTTGCAACTTACTCTTACGTTACCAACATTCTGGTTGACGAATACAAGACAGCTCGTGGAGTTATCTTTACTCATAATGGTAGAAAATTTATCGCTAGAGCATCTAGAGAAGTTATAGTAAGCGCAGGAGCTGTTCAAACTCCTCAAATACTAATGCTTTCGGGAATAGGACCAAAAAAGCATTTAAAGTCTTTAGGTATACCAGTAATACAAGATTTGGAGGTTGGTACTACATTGCGAGACCATGCATGTTTTTATGGGTTGAATTTCGCAACAAACTATACAGAACCCATTTTGCCGGTGAAGAATTATGTAGAACAGTATCTTAAAGGTGTAGGACCGTTATCATCTCCAGGAAACAATCAAGGAGTTGCATTTTACGAATCACAATTTACAAAAGGTAAATGTAACCGCAAGAAAATAATTCACAATCATTTCTGTGCATTTACTGCTCTTAACGTAATAAATAAGATAACCACTGAATCAAACACACATAAACACAAGTTATGAATTATGAATTACGTATGACATAATAAATATGCGCACGCATACCTGATCAGTATTACGGACGAACTAAACACTTATTACTTTACTTGTATGTATATTGGGGTAACATTCACTGAGACCTGAAAGATCTATTATGCCTCTCACTTTTACTTAGACCTGAGGAAAGTCTTCGAGACTATTTAAATGTTTTCCCGTGTTAATCGAATTTTTGAAAGAGCAAGTATACAATCATATGTTCTCAGGCGAATCTTCGGAGTCACTGTCATGGCTCCTGGAGACACAAGCAGGCATCCACTGAAAAAGGTTGTGGCCTTTATTGAAGGGCTCGGCTTCATGGGTAGCAGGAATGGCACAATGGGCCCGCCAGTGGCCTCAGTGCCGGAACCGTGACTTTAGTTTGGCTAGGTCAAGGCTCGCCTGCACATTCTGTAGTAGTAGTAGTATATGTTCTCATAGATCTTTGATTGCCCGAGTCAGATATCTTTTTCTTGGCTTTGTCTATTTTTTCCAAAAACTTAACATATTTTTTTCTTCTAGGTACTGGATATCCTGACATTGAAATAATGTTTATACCGGCAAACGCTACAAACGATCTTTCCCAAAGAGCGTTTAGATTAACGGATGAAACTTATGAAGATGTCTGGCAAAATATTGTTCGAGTACGATCCTTTGTGTTGTACATAACTTCATTACATTCAGATTCAATTGGTACTGTCCGTCTGAAGAGTAAAAATCCATTCGATTACCCCCTTATAGACACTAGATTTTTATCAGACCCTGGTAATAGGGACTTACAAAGACTTTATGAAGGTATACAGATCACACTTAGGCTTGCCAAGACCAAATCTTTGCAAAAGTTGGGCACAACACTACAAGGAGGACCTCTAAGAGCATGTAGTAATTTTATTTATCAATCTAGAAGCTACTGGGAATGCGCTATTCGTCAAATGAGTTTGGATCTTTATCATCCTGTAGGAACTGCTCCCATGGGTCCCAATCCTAACGGTGGTGCCGTAGTAGATTCGGAATGTAAAGTTTATGGTATTCGAGGATTGCGAGTCGTTGATGCAAGCATTTTTCCTTTTACACTAGCAGGACATCCACAGGCTGCTGTATCTTTAGTTGCAGAGATGGCATCAGATTTTATTAAACAAGATTATTTGAATAAAAATGTTTAGTACCTGTTTAGATTTTAATTAAATATTTTAAAAAAATGTATAGATGATACTTTTATTTATTTTTAGAAAAAAAAGTAATAACCACAGTTATGCATGATAGCTGAATACTTGAATGTTTTTCTAATCACAATTGGTGTACCCTTGTGGTATACTATTTTAGGGTAAAAGTTAAAGATCGCGGATTTCAATATGCAGTTTATTTTTTGCATTAAAATGGATCCATATACATATTAATCCGGTCAAATTAGACCAAAAAACAATAGTGAAGGTACATAAATTCCCAGCAAGCTGAAAGTACGTGTAATCATTTAAAAGATACCTAAAAATAACACCTGACGGATCCTCAGCATTCCGGCGCTTGGAAAAAAATTTATTCGAGGTCAAAGGTCAAAAATCTCGAAAAAAAATTGTTTTCTCACGATTTTCAGCAAAACGGTGGGTTTTATCATAAAATTGTCTCAAACAAAAATTGTAGAACATAAAATTCTCTATAAAAAATATACCGATAGTTTTAATTCTTAGAGCCACCGTTTCTGAGATATAACGAGTCAAATAATTGTCAAATTTGTAAACGCCATCGTAGATACATCTCTGAAGCTGTAATATAGCTAAAAATATTTTTCGATCGGTATACATATGTATGTACAATATGTATTTTGGGGTGACATTCACTGAGGCCTATAAAAGATCTATTGTGCCCCCTTACTTCTACTCAGTTTCTGAGGAGAGTCTCAGAAACTAGTAGTTCCTTTAGTCCTATTTCCCGGAGGAATTTTAGGATGTCTTCAACTTAGGCAAATGTTCCACTTCTATCCAGTAATCTCCTAGGTGCTGTGCTCTAGGATTCTGAAGTGCTATGCAGTTGGAAAATATGTGAATGGAGGTTTGTTCTTCCATGCCACAAAATCTACCTTCTTCTTCTTGCACTATTTTGAGCTTTTTCAGGTGCCCATTCAGGCGACAATGTCCCGTTAGGATCCCTGTTAAAACTCTTAGCGCAGTTTTACTTTGACCTCAGTTGCTGCTCATCAACATCTTTACCGGGTATATTACCATTACCAAGTTCAAGTGTGGCTTGGTTATCAGCTAGACCCAAAAGTCTGCGGTTGGAAGTTGGTCGACAATACATTAGAACCTATTCAGACGTTACTCTCACCTGCGCTGGAAAAACTGCTGAACACAATTTTTGCATCTGTAAAAAGGGATGAAGCGCTAAATGTGGTTGTAAAAAAGTTGGACTGTTGTGTTCTATGGCATGTACACATTGACAAGGCCAGTCATGTTTTAATGCTGAATCACCAATAGTGGAGGATTCGTTCATACCAACGAGGAAACATGCGATACATCGCTATTGACGCAATTTACTTACACCCAGGATGAAGAAAACGAACAAGACGAAGATCAAGAAAAAGAACAACAAGAAGTATTTGAAGGTTATGAATCAGATGAATAAATTTCTACATTTTATTAATTTCAATCGCTTTAATCATTTCCATTCCTTGCTAATATATTTTATTATGCAAGTTTTCAATTAAACAGAATCACAACAGACATGTGGAATAGGCCTACTGGGGAAACCACGTTAAAAACGCGCTAGGTACACTATCTCATAGGTGGCGTGGAAACGTGTGCATATTATGTCGTTTACAAATTTTACAATTATTTGACTCGTTATATCTCAGAAACAGTGGCTCTGAGAAAAAAAAGTATTGGTACATTTTTTATGGAAAATTTTATGTTCTACAATTTTTGTTTGAGAGAATTTTATAATAAAACTCATCGTTTTGCTGAAAATCGCGAAAAACCAATTTTTTTCGATTTTTGACTTTGACCACAAATAAATTTTTTTCCAAGCACCGGAACGATGAGGAACTTTCAGGTATTACTTTTAGGTATGTCTTAAATGATTACACGTACTTTCAGCTTGCTGGGAATTTATGTACCTTCAAATGTCTAGATTGACCGGATAATGTACTGGGAAGCACAAAAGTTGAATAAACTTTTCTTAATAATTCATATCATTAGTTTTCCAGAAACTATTTACAAATACTTAATTTACATGCTACATCAGTGCAACACCTAGAGCTACATAAATATACAGTTAAATGAGCTACTTGAAACATTAGCTGTAGGTATTTTAAAATAATGACTGAAATAAATTTTTCATTGAGATCTCAATATTATTCAACAATCTTGTAGATTCTCACTCTTACTGTCCTCATTAACAATCTCAGATGAATCCAGTATGTCTCATCCAGTTGTCCAAATAAAAGGTTCCAGTCTATCCTCAACATCCAAGTAATTGTTTAATGTTTCCATTGATTCTAAAGTTTGATTCAACAGCATGTGACATCGATTTAATTGATGGGATAATTCTGCTACTTTTGACAATTTCTCAGCATATTTGGCATACTTTTTATGTCGTTCAGTTGTCACATTCACAATTTTCACTATTTCTGCATCTATCTGTAAATCATGAAATTTTTTTCAATGATATATTAATCTTAACAGCCTCTGAGGTATTGATAAAAATGTTTTCAAAAGCACTTTACTAACCTCTCTTATTTTATGTGTAATTTGATTTTGTTCAGTGGCCACTAAGTTTGCAGCAGCAGTTAGATGATGTTGATATCTTAGACAGAGATTCCTAATGGGGGTTGGATCCAACCTTTCTAAAACCTCTGGATCTCTTGCAGCTGGTAAACTTAATGTTGCTCTCATGATAGGTAAAAACATAGGAATGCTTTGCAGCCTAAGAATTTCTGGATCTTTTTCTGTGGCAGCTGAAGTTGGTGTTGCACCCCGAACTACTACGATATTATGAGCAGTTTTGGGTTTTACAGGTTTTGGTTGAGATGTTCGACGTAAAGACTTTGATTTAATAAGTTGTTTGTTTGTAAGCTTAGGCGAGTCTGAAATAGAATATGTAAAAACGAGAACCTGGTATTTCCTGTTTAATATTACCTCCGATAGGTCTGTTGACTGTATAACTGATATATGGCAAATCAACATCACTACATACACTAGGCCCTGGTGATATTGACCCAGGTCTGTTAACATCAATATTTTCAGAAGTAAATTCACTTCCTCCAGGATTTGCAATAGTGTGTTGTCTCCTAATATTTGATGCTTTTGGAACATCTTTATTAAAACTACTTTGTCTCTGTGCATTTTGGGCCCCTGACTGACTAGAGTGTTCAGAACCCATTGTTTACAATAAATGTCATTTATTTGAGGTTAAAATTTAAAATTACACAAAACAAAATTATTTCTGTGGGCCACAGACCACAGAAGACAATTATGTCAGGCTGGTAGCCGAAAAGCAAGAGAACTCAGGCTGTTCGAAGTTTATTGAATTTTTAAAATCTAAGTGGTTCTTATTTAACAAGACAATGAGAAATAAAAATATTCTATACTTACAATTATTAATAATCAAATCAAATGAAAATCAAACCAAAATGAAATTATTTTCTTTTATGTAAAAAAATGTTGGTCATCATGATAATTACATGCTAGGTCAGCTGTCAGCTGTCAACATAGTCATTTCATATTTCATTTGTCACATTCACATTTTCACAGTTCTTTTTAAAAAGTGATATTAAAGTTTAAAATCATGTCAAAAATTAAACAAAATAGAAAAAGAAAACTTCAAGTTAAAGCTGCAGAAGATGTAGAATTTGAAATAGACAGACCCAAAACGAAATTTCGTCCATTCGATGAACAAGCTCAAGCTGAGGAAGAACATTTGTCCCATATTTTGTTTGGAGGAGCCACGAGTTTTTTACAATGCCTTGAAGAAGCTGAGCAGGAAGCAGGGCCATCTCAAATTTCTACTGATTCTGGAGTCGGTGAAACTGATACCGATGATGAAGTCAAAACTCTAAAACCAGCTTGGACTGATGAAGATGATGATGGTATAGACGTTGGTCAAGCTCTAGATAACCAAAGACGTAAACTACCTTCAGGCGGAATTAATTCTAGGGAGAACAAATATTCCAATCTGCTTAAACACAAATTTCAATCCACAGTAGGTACACCAAAGTGGGCATCTTTAACTAAGCGTAAGAGACTTGAATCTGACTCTGATGAAGAGATTTTACAGAGTTGTGGGTTTATTTCTAAGACTACAAAAGCACACTTACCTCCTAGTGTACTGGAATTCAAAAAAGTGAAAGATTTAAATTCTGAAACATATTCAGAAGGTCCCTACATAAATTCTATTGAATTTCATCCATCCTCTACTGTAGCATTAGTTGCAGGAAACAGCACCATTGCTACCTTATTTGCTGTCGATGGTAAGCGAAATAATAAGTTACACAGCATAAAATTCCAACATTATCCAATAGTTTGTGCAAAATTTTTGCAAAATGGCAATGAAGCTTTATTGGGATCAAGACATTCACACATTTTTAGCTATGATTTATTAGCAGCAAAACCAGTTCGATATAATTTACCACAAGGATTAACACAATCTAAGAGTTTTGTTGTATCACCTAATTCTCAGGTTGTAGCAGTAGCTGGAAAATGGGGAGAAGTTCATTTGTTGTCGGCAACCTCAAAGGAGAAGATTGGTTTGTTAAAACAAGAGTCCGAAGTCACTGCACTCACATATAGCCCTACAGGTAAGATTTAGAAAAATTCATTGCTTACAGATTTACATGTAAAATACTTGTACATGGAACAAATGCTACTTAGAGAAAGTTAAATGAGAGCTGCAAGTTGGTGCACACTTTGCAATTATTTAATACAAGCTGTTCCAGTTTAACCCTTGCTAGACATCAGCTTTATTTTCATAATAAGTAGTCTAGGAATCTTCAAGTAGTGGATAATAATGTGATGAAAACCTTTTGAGATTTGTAGGATCTAATCCTTTTGAGAATTCTCTAAAGCAATTCTTAAACCTAATGTTGGGAAGCCTTTTTGAATAAAATAACTAAATATGCAAACTATCGAGATCCAAAACAAGGCAGTTTCATGATAAATAAATACTGAATAATGATAATAAACATTTACTTATATACTATTTTTTCAATTCAAGGAAATCTTCTCTTTGGACATAGTGACACAGGAGAAATTACAGTTTGGGATATGAATATGCAAAGAGTTAAGCATAAGTTCATGGACGAAGGTTGTCTTCAAGGCACTACGCTCTCTATATCTCCCTCCAATCAATTTATCGCGGCAGGGTCGGCTCAAGGAGTAGTCAACCTTTATGGTATGGAAGATGTTCTAAAAACAAATATACCTAAACCAAGAAGGAGTATAATGAATCTTACAACAGCTATTAAAGACCTAAAGTTTAATCAGTCATCAGAAGTATTAGCTTTTGCATCAGCCGAAATACAAAATTCTGTAAAATTATTCCATATAGGCTCTGGTACAGTATTTAGTAATTTTCCTAATTTTGATACAAAGATGGGACATGTGAATGTATTGAATTTTTCACCAAATAGTGGATATTTAGCTTTTGGTAATAGAAAATCTGTTGTTTCGTTGTATCGGTTAAAGCATTTCAAAAATTATTAAGCACATTTAATCATTACTGATAATATCAAAAGAGTGGGTGTTATAAACTGTTTTATATAAAAATTTATGGTTTGGTATTTAAACTGATATATCACACCCTTTAGAGAAACACTGACACAAATGCAAATTCATTCATTATTCAGCAAACACATCTAAAGTTTTTTAAATTCATTTTTGGCAGTAAATAGGAAAATAGTTATGAGAAGTTGTATATAAAAAAAAGACAAATTCATAATGACCCAAAATTTAAAGACTAGATATTAAAAAAGGGTTCAAAATATTTTGGAAAAATATTGGTGTTAATTAACTCAAGTCTTCTTTTTTTTTTCTCCCAGAATTAGGACTTTTGGAATTGCATGCTTGCTCCAGTTGTGGGTTTTTGTTCATATTGAACAGGCAGCCAAATTTTATTTTTACTGACTTCCAATCGCCACTACAACTAGTTTTGTAATGGTAAGTATCAGCTGTTAGCGGCTACGTCCTGATATATCCGCCATTTAGCGCATATGGGACAAGCTACAATTCTGTCTTTGTTGTACTAGATAGAGTTGAGCTTTAGGAATAATTTGGCATCTTCAACTAATTTTTGAAAACTGTTGCAATTGTGTCACCATTTCTCCCAAAGTGGCACAATGACATCCAGTTGACTGGAGAGAATTTTCTTATTTATCCAATTCTACTAGTAAGTAGTTTTTGGCAAGTAGCAATTCATTTTCTCCAGATAAATTGTATTTTCTCTTTATGTATTGTTTTGCTGCATTCTACAATTTTAATCAATTTCCAAATAATCTGTGAGTTTAAATGTTAATAGGTTTCTTGCAACATTTGAGTACAGATTTATTAGTAAATATTTTCTATCCTTTTACTTTTGTCGTTTATAATATATGTCTTTTCTTTATTTTCAAATGTCTATGTGTGCAATTATAAATGTTTATATTTCATGTATATAATAATGTCTAAACTGGTGGGTAACAGGACTCTAGCTTCTGTTAGCTCATTTCTGTCTTGAGGAACTAGCATTCCCATAATGGGTAGATAGTGAACCTACCTCTCCACACTCGCAATCTGATGAGTTTTCTAAAACTATTTTGTATATAAATTCCAAGTAAAAGGATAAAAATGATATTTTCAAACCATCAAAAAGATGTGATGTGAATGGTTAACTTTGAATACTGGGTTGGGTTTTATGATAATT
>CAJUYG010000665.1:65549-99746 GCA_910591675.1 Galerucella calmariensis | reverse complement strand
GCGAATGCCGAAAACCGCATTCCGATCGGTGCTGCCCGAAAAAAAAAATTTTTAAGGCCTTTTTTCGCGTATAATGACGCGACTATTTGACTTCGGAGACACTTTGCATTTAAAGTTAATCTTTATATACTTATCAATATATGTATAACTGATGATGATCTTATTTTCTAGTCAAATGCTAGTGGTGTAGGTAGCGGTCCACGAGGTCAACTTCCACTGCGACAACGCATGAAGAAAGTAACGTTGCGTGACATACAGTTCCTGTTCGAGACCGAAAAAGACCTCTGCAAGAGTAAAATCTTGTATAAGTCGTACCTTAAGTGATGCTCGCTCTTTCTCGTCAGTGTTGTGATATGTATATCTAGGGACCTTATTAGTAGGCTATCTCTTTTTTTTCGAATTCGGACATTTATTGATCGATTAGGGGAGCGTACGTCGACGATCTTTTAGTAGTTGTTTATTGTTTTGTTTTTTATAAAGGATAAGCGGTGCGGTACAGCAACTTTTTTTTTCTCGATAGTAGGTGATATGTTTAATGTTTTTTTATAAAATTGAAAGCGAGGGAATCTGTTGTTACTGGTAGACAGAATCGAGAACAAGGGAATCTTTTCATACGGACGGACAAAATCGAAAGACGAGGGAATCGGTTGATACGGTTAGACAGAATCGAGAATGAGGGAATCGGTTCACACGGACGGACAAAATAACGGAGCTATGGAAATGTAAGGCCTCTTTCACACGGTCAGGATAATTATCCGTCCGTATGATCGCCCGGCCGGGCGACACCCTGGATCTCTCTTCATCTCTCTCTGCGAAAATCCGGACCACTTGGTGCTAGATACTTCAGTTTGCCGCTGATTTTGATGGACGAAAAAAAAAACAACGTAATAGGCAAATTTGGGTTCACCCTTTGTTCCAGATTCCTGGTTTATCCTGAACTAAACTAATCAGGATTTTAGAGTCTATTTCTTTTACTTCTTTCGGCATGATCAAATGCACAAGTACATACACAGTCTTCTCGACAACAGACTACACGCTACTGGCCTGCAAACTAGTATAGACAAGTATAGACCAATCGGACGATTAAACACTCGGATCATGTAAACGCATTCCCGTCCGAGCTCCATGAGTTCTAGCGGGTACATCCGGACGTTTTGAATGCCCGGACGGCGATTCACCCGTGTCCGGAAAGTGTGAAAGAACATATGCTAAACTGTGTATTGCTACTTGTCCGGCTAACGGGTGAAAACTCGGACGAACTAACACCCTGACCGTGTGAAAGATGCCTTGGTCATTGCAATACAGAGATGGTAAAAAAGTAACAATTTTGTTTTAATAAACGTATATATCGGTCGTCCACCACTGTCTAGACTCTAGTGAACAACAGGGTGTAAAATTGTGACACCTTCTGGTACAAAAATGAAAGTTTTTAGTCAAGCTGTATTGGATTGTCGTAATTTAATTCTTAAACAGAACCAGAAACATGTTCCAATTTTACTTGAATTAGTTTAAGGGAAAAATTGTTTTACACGGCGGATGTAATTTAGGCGCTAACCATCCTTCTTTACCTGTCTGACCAAGAAGGGTAGATAATCCGACATGTATTTTCGGCGCTAAGAAGTGCAGGTAGGTTGAGTCATAAAATAACTCTTATCTTAATAATTTAACCACCAATATTTGGAAAAACCCAATAGTTTTCTATTTCTTATTTTCTGATATTTTTATACATAGTTACACTTTGATCAACCGGGTTCGGGCCTGGATTTACTTGTTTTTTTTTTTAGTTTTCTATTTCTTATTTTCTAATATTTTTATACATATTTACACTTTGATCAACAGGGTTTGGGCCTGGGTTTTCTTGTTTTTATTTTTAGTTTTCTATTTCTTATTTTCTAATATTTTTATAAATATTTACACTTTGATCAACCGGTTTTGGGCCTGGGTTTTCTTGTTTTTTTTTTAGTTTTCTATTTCTTATTTTCTGATATTTTTATATATAGTTACACTTTGTTCAACCGGTTTTGGGCCTGGGCTTTCTTGTTTTTTTTTTAGTTTTCTATTTCTTATTTTCTGATATTTTTATACATAGTTACACTTTGATCAACCGGGTTTGGGCCTGGGTTTTCTTGTTTTTTTTTTAGTTTGAAGTTTAGAGGGAGGGTTGATAGATTTTTACTTCAGTCGGTTAGCGCTCAAAATACACATAGGATTAAAATGACTCTTCGGCCTTGGCGCCTGTTTACATGTTGTAAAAAGTGCATTAATCTTTTAGCGCCCAAATTACATCCGCCCGTTTTACATGATATGCACCAAATA
This sequence comes from Galerucella calmariensis, assembly GCA_910591675.1. Classification (NCBI taxonomy): domain Eukaryota; kingdom Metazoa; phylum Arthropoda; class Insecta; order Coleoptera; family Chrysomelidae; genus Galerucella; species Galerucella calmariensis. The sequence continues at coordinate 97,430 of CAJUYG010000665.1, read as the reverse complement.
AATTGACAATAAGTTTATTGTCCAATTATTTTTCAGTTTTGATGGTGTAATACAAAATCATAACAACTCGTTTCTAGTCGTTTTGATTACCTAAAAAATACAAATTAATATATTTGATGGAATCATGAGGAGATGTAGTTATTAGACTTTTTATTAAGTTTGGTGCTTTGAAATTGCAATCTTAGTATATAAACACAAACGTTGTATTTAGTGTAAATAATGTATATTTATATAAATTTATTGAATTTTCTTTTAGAACTTTAAATATTATTGTTGTGTAGCTACTAATAATTTAAAAAAAAATGGATAATAAATTTGTATGAAAAAATCCACAGTATGATTAATTGTAATGAACTTTCAATAACAGAACAGGGTTTTCAATTTAAGTTTTTTTCTGATTCTCATTTCAAATTCATTTACAAAATTTAATTAAACTTATTCTTTTTTACCATCTCCCGTATTGCAAGAAACTGAACGATATCCACCTTAGTATGATAATCGGGCACTAATCAATACTCGAAAAAAAAAATTCGAAACCAAAGCAATCGCTTAATTCGTACGGACATGTAATGCGCGGGAATCGGTTTATACAGTATGCGAAAACTCTTTCCAATCCATTCCATTTACACAAGTACGACAAGGAAAATATGAGAAAAACTGCTTGAAAGAGAGAGAAGAATAATTGTGGGCGTATCTAGTTCATCCGAGGCTGGAAGAATGACGAGAGCTGAATGGATGAACTAGATACGCCCACAAATTTTCTTCTCTCTTTTTCAAGCAGTTTTTCTCATATTTTCCTTGTCGTTATTGTGTAAATGGAATGGACTCGAAAGAGTTTTCGGATACTGTGTATAAACAGACGACAACAAAACAAAAGTAACTTCTGTAAGTTCCTTGTGGCATTATTTATTATTTTTTCTCTTATTTTTTTGGAATCAAACCACAATAATGTTTTTTATTTTTTTATTTCGACGTTTCGGTAGCGCTCCAGCTACCTTTGTTCCTTTGGTCCCTATCTGACACAACATATTTTTTTCGTTGTGTCAGATAGGGACCAAAAATTATTTTATTATTAGTTAATCTTGACAAAGGTAGCTGGAACGCTACCGAAACGTCGAAATGAAAAAATAAAAAACATTTTTGTGGTTTGATTCCCAAAAAATAAGAGAAAAAATAAAACAACAGTAAGGCTACAATCGTAATCAATTCGCTGGCACGAAATTTGCCATTCACAGTAACTTCAAAGTCGACTTTAACGCAAGCGCGTTCGTATCTAAATAATGATCAGAATTCCTTCAAAATATGGTCGAAGCGTGATTCTGTCTGTATTTAGTTCAGTCTGAGGTTATAATATATAATTTGGATTTGGATTTATTTATCAAAATATTTTCTGTATGTTCCTTGTGGCATTACTTATTCTTTTTTCTCTTATTTTTTTTGGGAATCACACCACAATAATGTCGAAATAAAAAATTAAAACATTATTGTGGTTTGATTCCCCCCCCAAAAAAATAAGAGAACAAACAATTATTTATCAGACTATCAAACAGATGTCAGATATATCAAAAAACAAATAACAAAAGTTAATGCTCATGTTCCATGCTCCAAAGTTTGCAACTTGCAAAAAATTTCGATGATTTCAACTTCACACTGAAATAGATTTGCTTAGCTTGCGTGCCAAAGTGCCACTTGACCAGCGAATTGATTACGAATGCACCCTAAAGGTCGACAGATTCTAGTTTTGTGTTGACCTACAAAATGTGAACGTTACGCATCTGATTTGAAGTCGAATGTCAATTTTACAATACGGCGGTAGTTTTGACAACATGTTCGCGCATACGACTGAAACTTCACGTGGGCTCTTCTTACGTGAAACGGAGTCTAACATCAAAAATTTCTCTTCGAGAACAAAATGTTTTAAAAAAATTGTAAATTTCTACCTGAAGTGGAAAAAAGTCGGGAAATCGAATTGGAAAATGTTTTTAAAAGTATAAATTGTTAAAATAAAAATCCCCCCAATAAGTTTCGAAACCAAATTTATTAAATTATTGAAAAAAATGGTTTTCCATGGAAATTTCTAAATTTTTGAAAAAGTTGTTATATCGTATCTCCGCTTTATCCTTTAGGATAAGATCCTTGCGTCGTTCCCCGTGTACATTTTCAGGTTATAAGTTAATTGAAGCAATTCAATTGAAAATAAAAAAAATAATATGATATCAGCACTCAGACGCTATGGAGTCTTATTGAAATATTTTTATAGCTGTGTTATTGAAATATATATTGAATATATTCGTTGTAGAGCTGGTTTTTATCGAATTTTTGGCTTATATCGACTTTTGACAACCGCCGAGTTTTTTGAAATTTGACTGTTGGAAAAAAGTGAAGTTACATTTTATAGTCGTAAATATGAAAATTGATAAAATGCAGTTTATTAATTACTTTATTCACCAATGCTTTATATTTATTTTGCTCGGCACAGTAATAATATATACAGTATGCGAAAACTCTTTCAAGTCCATTCCATTTACACAAGTACGACAAGGAAAATATGAAAAAACTGCTTGAAAGAGAGAGAAGAATAATTGTGGGCGTATCTAGTTCATCCGAGGTTCATCCATTCAGCTCTCGTCATTCTTCCAGCCTCGGATGAACTAGATACGCCCACAATTATTCTTCTCTCTCTTTCAAGCAGTTTTTCTCATATTTTCCTTGTCGTACTTGTTTAAATGGAATGGACTCGATAGAGTTTTCGCATACTGTATATAAAAATACACTCAACATTTTTTGTTGGGAACTATTCTTTTTTACGTAACGCAACGCAACTTTGATGAATTCTTTAAAATATCTATATCTCAGCCGTATAACAGAATATCCCCAAATTTTAGAATCATTCCGAGCATATCCCTAACTTTCTATCGAAACTCTTCCCCGTGCACGACTAGCTTAAATAGATGATTGATTTAATCAACAACTTGTATTCCACTCCTCTAGGAACTTTGGTTGAGTAGCCACCTTCACATAAACTCTAAAGCTACAAATCATCCCGTATATTACAAATTTCGACCTATTTCGCTCATATTTTGAACAAAGAGATTCTGAAAACAACAGTACATACTTCCAGAGATAATAACTTTGCAGAAAAAGTACAATGGGAGTTCGAAATTAATTTCATTGGTACATACTGTCTTTTATCGAAGGTCTTTATACATCTCGCGATTGAAATGAAACTTGAAAAACGGCGTGTTAACAATAATCGTTAGAATGAAAAGTTCGTAATACTCGAGAATAAAATTATTTATACTTACGACTGTAAAGTTCCACTTCGCACTGTCACACACCAATTCACAATAAATAGACCATTTAAATATTTAAAAAAATGTTTTGTATCAAAACTAAAAGGGGGTAAGTGATTGTTTGCAGCCTTCACATAGAAAGCTTTGTATTTTCTTATGTATCGGTAATGAACAAAAAAAAAAAAGAAGTTAGATTGGTTTCTGTTGAATAATCAAAGAAGTACTGGTTGATTATTAGAGTATCTTTTTGAAAATATTGCTCATATTTGCGTTTGCTTTGAAATAGATTTTTTTTTTCAAATGAGCGAATTGAAAATTGTGCGGTACAGAGTGTCCCACAATTTTTAAGTCATTACCTTGAAACTGAAGGTTACTTGATGACATTTGCGATACTTTTTTATCCTTTATTAATTCTTTTTATTCGTAGTTTTTGAATATCTTATTTTTTATGGTTCCATCTAATTTTATAACTTCATTAGATTTCATTTTTATATTTATTACCTAGACTGTTTGAAAAAATTTTTTTTTCTACTGATAATATTGTTAGAAAAAATACTGTAAAAGTTTGATATCTTCATATTTATATTAAGAGGAGCAATTTCTATTTTCTATTTAAATAACAAGTAAACAAAATTGCTTTGGAATTTTATAGCTTGCGTAGAGAAATATACGAAATATATTCTTGTAAGAAGTCTACAAAAAAGGTCTACTATAATTTTTTGATATTTTCACTCTTTTCAAAGATATTCAAGGTTGAAGTAAAATTAGTGAGAAATTTTAAGTTTTTTTCGACGCTCCAATCAAGTTAATAGAAACTTTTTATAAGATATTTTTTGTAGAGCGTTTTATTGGCTATAATTTATCTCTATCACATCACATCAACTTTATCATCCCTCCCAGAAGGTAGCTTCTTCACCGTCCCAAGAACGATACTATAATCAGTTGGAACGCGAAAGAAATACAGCACTTGTGCGAAAGATACCATTATCTACCCCGTAACCAGTGGTCTGATTGTTATTTTAATTTTAAACTTTTGAAGCTTGTCTTTTACGTCATTCCAGAAACCCTCACTAAATTATATCATTAGCTTGAAGACTTCCTATTAGTTCTTTGCATTTTTCGTTATTTTCATCTACATACTTTTTTACAAGTGTCTTTCCATGTACTGAATATATTTGTAAATGTATTTCAAAAGACTCTTCCCTTAGGTGCTTGATTCAAAAATTGTCTTAATTGGAAATTTGGATATATATATATATATATATACACAAGGTGGTATAGGAAAGTTTATAGAAAGAAGAAAAGTAAAAGGGCTTAAACATGTTGAGGCATTTTAAAGATTTGATAGTACGTTATCTTTTCGTGTTATTTCAGTCTTTTATTGTAAAATTGAAACGCCACATACATATCTAATTTAACAATTCGTCTAGGTTCACTATACTACCCTGTATGTCCTGACAAAATCCTTTTTCACAACAAAATAGCTGTTCCATTTTTCAAATTTGTTATAACAAAAAGTGAATATTTCCTTTTTCAGGTATACGAGTATACAATAAGTTTCTCACCTCTCAATAATAATTATAACATACTTTATAGAAAACTTTGAAGACTTCCTATTAGTTCTTTGCATTTTTCGTTATTTCCATCTACATTCACTTCCAAATGCTCTAAGTATTGCAAACTGTTTTTTTTTGTCAAAATAACGGTGATTTCAAATAAGCATTTTGCAATGTAGAAAAAGATATTCTAAAAGACCAGTTTGTTGTTGAAGATAAAACATCTTACTGTATAATATAGAAATAAATAAAAATATCATAGTTTTTTCTACAATGATATGTAAATAACGTAGATTTTCTAATAACAATCTCGATTTTTTTCTTTATAAGAAAATCTTTTAAAGATCAGGTAATGTTGAAAGTTCTGTAATTAGTTATATAATTGTTTTTTTAAACCTAAACTTATAAATATAGATATATAATTTTTGTTATAGATTAATATTTAATATAATAAAACATGAAATGAATCTAGTTTTTGTTTAGTGGTCCATCATCGTGATTCGGACTTGTTATTTTTTTTAAAGTCGTTTGGTTACCGAATTGAATAATTCTCATTTATTATTATTAATCATTAGAGATACAAATGTAAGTTTAATATTTGGTTGCATTCTACTGTTAATTGCCAGGACTTTCCATTGAATCCTTCTTGGCACTCTAGTCGTAGAAGTTTATACCTCCATTGAGTTAGATTTTCTGCTTTTCTTCCTGCTTAGACCTCTAAACTGTTTTGCTATTATTTAATTTAATTATTTGTATACCCGCCTATGTGCGAATTTATTTTGACTACCCTACGTGCAATTGTACACGCATGCTCGCTGGACGCGAGCTTGGTGCCCATTTTCGCGGTACCGGCTCAATTTCTCACATTCTCACCAGTACTATTCACAAAGTTCAAAATTTCTGTCCTTACCATTTAAATACTGTGTTGAATAAAAATTCTATTTTTGTGACTGTGTGGAACATTATTTTATCATCCAAAAACACCAGCGATCTATCGAAGGAAAATCATTAAGGTCAGGAGAGTGAAAAAGCTCACATCCCGCACACTTCCTCTCGCACATATCAAGTTACAATTTCTACATATTTTTTTCGAAATATAAAGTTTACGAACATGTTCTTTATGCCAAACTTCTTAAAAAGTTTGTGCAATATCTTGAAGGGAGAGCTAAACTAATTTGTTTTCGATGTACAGATTTATTAAGAAAAGGTTACAAAATGTCATAGATTGTCAAAAGGCAGAGACTCCATTTATTCTAATTCTGAGTAAATTAATGTAAGCCTAATATGTTTTTATTTGAATTTGTTATTATTATTAATAAATCAACGGTAAAGTAATCAAAAGGAATTTACTATAAGTGTAACAATTTCTATACATTTTTTAAGGACACTTAACACGTTCCGGTAACCGGACGGTTTTTAAAAATGCACGTGATCGGGTCTAGTAGAGAAGCCACTATTTTTTTATCTGTATATAAATAACAAGTCGCATCCAACACTAAAGATTTTTTTATATTTATTTTGTAATACTGATCATTCATGTCTATTTTATTATAATTAAATTGTTTAAAAAAAATTATTAAGTGTTGTCTGTGTTTATTTACACGTTGGGTCACAGAAATCGTCTGTATTTTCATGTATATCAAAAAATTGCCAAATCTTATATAAGCATTTTATTTTTATTGAGTCTTGTATAATTTCTCTGAGGTATTTGAAACTTTCTAAATAGACTTTTTTTTTCTTATTCTTTTGGGAATCAAACCACAATAATGTTTTTTATTTTTTATTTCGATGTTTCGGTAGCGTTCCAGCTACCGTTGTCAAGATTAACTAGTAGTAAAATTAATAAAATAATTTTTGGTTCCTATCTGACACAACGAAAAAATATGACAACTAGACAATCAATAATATTTTGAAGTTTAAGACTACAAAACTTTGTTATCAAATTTTATTAAGGTCCATTCATAGTAGATCACACCTCTGGTAAAATGTGAAATAAAATATTTTATTTTATGACATTCTAACGATATGATAGTCTACTAGAAATGGAAACCAGTGAAGTGCACGTTCCAGGAACGGTTTTTATTGGGATAGCGCTTTTTTTTAGCTTATTTTGGAAATGATAACGCAGGTAATTGATTATTGGAGATTTCTCTTTCTAACATTGGTAACCAAGTTTGACTACATTCGGCTGGAATACCTGCTACACATTTATCTGCATTTAGTTGTATTACAGCACTTTCTTTGATTTTTCGTCTTTTATTATTGGGCTCTTTCAATATTATTTTTGTCGAATCCCATTGAATTTTATGCCCCTCTTCCCAAGCATGTTTACAAATACCTGACTTAAAGGACTCCCTATCTTTGATGTATTTTTTATGTTCACTTATTCGGACTTTCAATGGTCTAGAGATGTTTCACCTAAATAGAATTTGTCGCATTCACAAGATATCTGATATATGCAATTTTTTGAAGATTGTTCTTCATTTTTTGGTTTCGTTTTTGTTAAGATATATAGTCAATATTTTACCTCCTAACTAAAGGTATATGGTACTCATATATCAACTGTCGTGAATTATGGTTCATAATACACTGTAGTGTATTATGGTTCATAATTCACGACTAGAGATGGGGGTACAATATGGAATAAACTATTAAATCTCTGTATTTTGTTCAGGAAATTTGTTTCTGACATATATCGTATCTATAAAATATTGTAATTTTTAGTATTGATACTTTTCATAACGATATTTTCCAATATTAAGTATTTTGAAACAATATATTTATAACGGTACGTTGTATTGATACTTTCTACAGTATCGCCCATCTCTATATATGTCAAATTATTTGAAGTAGCTGCCACAATCATTTTGAGGTTAGTAATATGCCAAATCGCTACTGACTTTTATTTATTAATAAATAAATTAAGTGTCGTGGACAAAGTATAGTATTCTACTCGCAATTTATGGCCATAATTCACTTGGGTGACTTGCGCCCCTCGCCTGCGGCTCGTGACGTTTGTGAATTATGGCTATCATAAATTGCTCGTTTAATAATATACTATTATTTATTTAGCTGTATAGTTACTTTCATAAATATACCTACCATATTCATTTTGTTGGATAATTGTCATCTCTTCAAAATTAGCATTCATCTGTTTGGCAATTTCCACCCAACATTTTTGTTTCATATTTCTGTCGAAATAATTTTCATCGCTTGTATCCCATATACATGAATTCGGTTCTACCAAACTTATAAACTTCTCATTATCAAAAACTTTATTATCCATAATGAAATCGGAAAACCGTTCTGTTCCACTTCACTTCTACTAATAAATATTAAAAATATTGTACACTTATGCTTTTGTGCTTTTTGAATCGCAAAAGTATGCAAGTCTGAACAGGTCCATAAGCCACAATGTTAATTCGGTATCCCGGATTCGGATACTGTCGCCGGCGGCTGAATAAGCGCGATTCAGATCGCGATACAGTATGCCGTGGTGAATGCAGTGTGAAAGCGTACATATAAACGCATGTATTTTCTGTATCTGGGATACGCGTATCTCGGATACAGTATCCAAGTCTGAAAGGGCTCTTATATATGTTTTGAAAACAAAAATGATCATACACAAAAAAGTAACAACAAACGCGTTTTATTAACATTTCCAAAATAAGCTAAAAAAAGCGCTATCCCAATAAAAACCGTTCCTGGAACGTGCACTTCACTGGAATCCATTTCTAGTAGACTATCATATCGTTAGAATGTCATAAAATAAAATATTTTATTTCACATTTTACCAGAGGTGGACCTTAATAATATTTGACAACAAAGTTTTGTAGTCTTAAACTTAAAAATATTATTGATTGTCTAGTTGTCATATTTATTCGTTGAGTCAGATAGGGACCAAAAATTATTTTATTAATTTTATTACTAGTTAATCTTGACAACGGTAGCTGGAACGCTACCGAAACGTCAAAATAAAAAATAAAAAACATTAAAACATTATTGTGATTTGATTCCCAAAAGAATAAGAAAAAAAAAAAGAATAAGTAATGCCACAAGGAACTTACAGAAGATTTCTAAATAGACCTTTAAGCGAAGAGTCTGCAAAATGTTCCCTATTTCAAATGAAATATTCCTTATTAAAAAAAGGAAAAACTTTTCAAAAACGCTTTCTGCGACCTATCTGTAATTCTAGCCATTGGAAGATATTAGTAACATTTCAAAAGTGGATATTTTATCTTATTTTCCTGTTTAAATTTTATTGAAATTCTTTTGTTATTAAAAAAAATTCATCATTACTTAATATTTTCAATATTCGGTCCAAATTATAATTCCAGTACAAATTAGTTACTTATTAGTCACAATAAAGTCTTTGTTTGGTTTTTCGTATTCATTTTAATAATAATCTGTCATTTCCCCGTATTAGTAGGTTACTCCTAATATTATGTTTACACGTTCCTAATTTATTTGTAAATATTACAACCACTTACGATTTCTACCGGTGGAATATTAGCCACATCTAATTTTGTCTTCTGACAACCGTCAACATTTAAATTTGTAAATCAAGTAAACTGGCTACGATACCGGTATGTTTGCGTAACATTATGGCGATTTATTTCTATATGAGGTGCATTTTCGGTTTATTCTTCATACTTATCGTGTAATTTGTTTTTATTTAAATATATTCGGATCTTTTAATTTAACGGGCTGGTATAAAAATACTTACGTGTCGGTGAATATGTGCAGTGAATCGGGATTTTCGAAAATAAAAACTAAGTCGATTTTAAAAAAGGATCTGGACTATGAAAAGTGGTTGAACTGGGTATTGCTTCGACTGAGACAACTTAAGGTAAGTGTTTTATAATAATAATCCTATCAGAAATATAATTTTTTCCTAGCTAGATCTATCTGTACGAATAATCTACTATTTTAAAAGGTTCTAATTGAACAAAGAGCTAGAGGAGGGATTCTTTCAGGAAGAGAACCCTATTCCAAGATGAACTGATGACTCAGCACCTTATATCTAAATTACTTTGAATTCCTTTACAGTTTTTTCCTAATGGAACAAAATACTTACGATTTTAAAAACTCCCCACTCTTTATAACAAGTTGGTACAAGTATCACACAGCGACAGAACTTGTGTTAATTGATAGGGGTCCATTTTTAGATCTCGTGGACCCACAAAATGAGTATATCGATCCCCGGGAAACCGTTTTTGATCCCGACGAGTAGATATCGACCACTTTGGGAACCCCTGACCTAGAGGGTCAAATTAATTTATTTTAATTTTAATAGATATAGGATGTCTCACTATAGAGTAACACATTTTGACGGCTTATTACTTGATTGTGGAAAATATAGTCGATATATTTTTCCATTCTCGAGTTATAAACCGTCAAAATGTGTTTCTTTTTAGTGGGACACGCTGTATTTTTGTATGTTACTTTATTAAAAATATATACCTCAGAAAATACTATATTTTAAACAATATTAAATATAAAAAGGAGTTTTCTATTGAAGGAAAAGGAAAATATGATTTTTATAGGTTTTCTTCCTAGTGGGACAATCTTCAACATATATAAGTACTAACAATTTTATGCAAAATCAATCAAAAACCCCACTTTTAGATCTAGTTGTGTCTAGAACTATTTGATTTCAAAATTAATTTCCATATTGAAATTTATTTATCAAAAATATATTTCTTGGACTAGTCTCACTTATTTTAATTCCCAAACCAATTTAAAAAGCACACAACTAGTTTTTGTAGCCATGACGTACTTCAGTTACTCGCACCACATATTCGATATAAACAATTTTTTTAAAGTCGACTTGGCTTAGGTTACAATTAAAATTTACCTGAAAACTCTGTAGTAGGCAGTGATTGTTGAAGGTTGAAGTTGACAATTTAAATCGAATTGTTTTACCATCTAGGCTTTTCGCGTTTAGTGCGCCGTGTATATTTTTGACAAATTCCGTGTTATTGTGTAAAATATTTTCGGAATTAAGAACGATTTTTTTCAGAAAACTAATGGGCGAGTGGACATTGCAACATTTTTCAACATGGGTATGTACTTTTGTTTATATTTAATTCCCAATTTTAGGTAATCTTTAAGATTGATATGTAGATGTTTCAATGATACTTTTAAATTGTTTGTCCAATTTTTGGTTTAGTTTTTGTTAGTTTAGATCTGAACCTATTGTAAGGTAGGTTAGGCAGGTAGGTGGCGCTGCTACATATCAGTTTGACATGAACTCCCAAACGTAGGTTTGGTAGGTATATGCCGATTTTAATGACATTTTGAATGGGGGAGGTTTTTTGATACAACCTTTCCGGGGAACGGTTCTAATTCTCCAAAAAAATTCGAATGGGCCGCAATGGAAAATGGGTCTTCTGATGCAGTTTCATTCTGTACACAGCTGATGCTCTTGGTTAAGGTTATTGAAAACAAAACACAAAAATCAGTATTATGTGTCGTTTATTTTCTAACTGTAATAAATAAACATATGTATTTACAGAAAAACACACAATTCTGACACATGTAATATTTAATGAAAATTGAAATAATCTTATTCGTGATATGTATGTATAATCAAACACCTATATAAAAATGTCCACATGAAAAGGAGCTTTGTGATTATAAACAGTGATTTAGTCTATTACACAATAGAGAATTCAGTAGTTTTTTTTTGGAAATTGTCTTACCACATTTGGATTTGCACAAGAAAATGCTCAATTTAAACAAAGTAACAATATTGGAATCAACGTTCTTAGGCCATTTATACAGGGTCATATTTACCATTAAAAAGTGTCAACTGTCATTGCTTACTAATATACAGTGAAAATGGGAATGTTGGCGAAAATTAAATTTCTTTGGGTCATAATTTTTGATAGGTAGCTTTGATTTGTCTTATATTTTGGTGAAATGTTACATTACTGCCACCATATTATTAAAAAAAAATCAGGTCCGGTCTTTAAAATAGTTCGTTCTTTTCTTATAAAAATTTTTACCTCGTATATGGTTTTTAAAAAGCAATGAAGATTTAAGAAAGTACATAAATAGATTACAAAAACGGCTTATTTATTTTTTCTCCTACATAGTCACTAAATAATTGGTAAAAAAATTAAATATGAATTAAAAATGAAAAAAATTTTGGCTACAAAGATTTTATTTTGAATTAGTAACGAACAAATTTCCAGAGTCCAGCACTTATTGTTTTCTAGTCCCAACGAACCTGTTAATACATTTACCTACGACCCCCCCTGTAATCAGTCAATAACACACAGTCGGTATCAATGTAATGACGTCAATTACGCACTGTAAAAAAAACGCACAGTAAGTAAATCGCACGGTTTCCCTAGCAACATCTTAGCAACTGTCAACAGAGACGCCGTTTTATTCAAAATTTACTATTTGAAAACATTCGATATGACCACGTTTAACTATGAAAAGCCTAAAGGGCTAAGTATATGTATTGATTATAATTAAAAAATGGACTTTTGATTATCAACAATATATTAATAATGATTAAAATTTAGTTCTTTAATGTGCTTCTTTCATTGGTAATAGAGTAATAGAGATGGAGATTACCATGCACCTCTAATTAGGTAACTGTTATTTCTTATGCTTCTTATAAAAAATACAAGTACAAGTAGGTCGTAGGTAAAGTATAGTACGTAACTCGTGTTGTAAAGCATTTTACACACTCTCGGAATCACGCACTCGCCGCTACGTGACATCGTGCGTAACTTTTCCATTCGTGCGTAAAATGCTTCTTACTACACACGTTACGTAATATACTATTATACAGTGTGTATATACATGAAGTAACGTAACTTGCTAATATTTCGATTTCCGTTAGGTTTAAAAAAAATGTGGAATAAAAGTTTTTTCAAATAATCTAGTCCATCTGCATAAGTCGATTAGGTGACCGGTGCACCGTTGCTCCAAAATAACTTATTAACATATTTTTTAAATAGTACCTACACCATATTTATATTTTCAGTTTCTCATAATCTATTAAATTACAAATACAACCGTCAAGACCGAAATTCTAGGATTCTCGCCGAAACTTGAAATTTTTGGCGAGGAACCTAAAATTTTAGCGGGAAACTTGAAATTCTTAACAGGAAACCTGAAATAAGAAATTTTGGCGGGAAACTTGTAATTAATTAATATTAATGGCAGAAAAACCTACTACTTTTTTTTATAATTTTAGATTCAAACTGTACTGGTGTACTATTTAAAAAAATATGTTAATAAGTTATTTTGGAGCAACGGTGTACCCTGTATTCATATAATCGACTTATGCAGATGGTCTGGATTATTTGAAAAAACTTTTATTCAACATTGTTGTCTGTAAACCTAACGGAAATCGGAATATTGGCAAGTTACGTTACTTTATGTACACACTGTAGTAGTAACCTTTAACTGAAATATGCGACAAATCGACTGTTGAAAAATTATGAACCTACAAGAAATTGCAGTCAATTTTCCCATTTCACCCTGTATATTAGTAAACAATAACAGTTACGATTTTTTAATGTTAATTTTTTTTTTAATTTTAAAGTCATTAGCACTACCAGAAATATTCAAAATCAAAATAAAACAAAAGACATTTTTTGAAACATTTTCATCTTCATGTTTACAATTGATCCGATTATTGTTCTTTGTTTAAATGTTACAGGTGATTTCTAATTTTTTTTTGCACAAAGAAGCTTCCGATAGAGGTGCAACATAACAAAAATTTTTAAATGCCAGTTTTTTTTATATATACTAATCGAACTAGATGCTTTCGCTATAAGCATGATTTAACTTTAATTTTTATTTAAAACGCACTTGATTGTCTCGTGCCATATTACAAAAATCATGTGTACTTTCATCTCAAATTATTTTAGATCATTTTTCAAATTTAAAAATATTTCTCGATAAATTAATTTGTGTTTTGAGTAAACAAAATTATTTAAATATAAAAATAAATAAATCGTTGAATGGAAAATTCTTGGCTTTGAAAAATTCCAACCTGACAACAAATATTAACTGGATAGCTAAAGCTATAGCGCCCTGTCAAACCAACTAATTTGGTTTGAAATTTTAAAGAACAATATCACTTATAGATCACATAGTAATGATTTCTCCAGTCCAGAATATGCTCTCAGATGATAGATGATATCTACCTTATACGGTATATAAGTGATATTGTCCTTTTGAATTGCAAACTAAAATGATTGGATCTATCTTGCAACCCCGTTAAACTTTGAAGTGTAGTTTAATGTCCTTCGTTGCATATAGCCAGGGAAGTAGTTGCTGTTTCTTTCATTTTCGAAACTCTCTAAGGCATTATAATAGTATTAAACTATTACTTTTGACATTTGACAGCAATTAGGTATCTTCTGTATGTTACTTGTGGCATTATACTTATTCTTTTTTTCTTGTTTTTTTTGGGAATCAAACCACAATAATAAAAAATTTAAAAATATTATTGTGGTTTGATTCCCAAAAAAATAAGAGAAAAAAGAGCAATTAGGTACATTAAAAAAGGAATTATATCAATTACTTTTATAATTACGTTGCGGATAAAACAACAAATTATGACAGAATGGAGGAGCCAAACGGTACGAATAAAATACTTCAAAGCCTAGAATCTTCATTTTCACTATAGACTATTTTTTATATGTATCACCCTGTATATCAAAGTAACAATTTTATTGAAAAAGTTTTCAAACTATTAATTTTTTTTTAGTTGAAAAACAATCTTTTTTTCAAGAGGTTTTAGTACAATAGAGTTTTAATAGAGGGTTCTATATTACACAATGTAGCCTAAAGGATGTCTTTTTTCAATACTTTTTACAAGTGTCTTTGCATGTACTGAATATATTTGTGAATGTATTTCAAAAGACTCTTCCCTTAGGTGCTTGATTCAAAAATTGTCTTAATTGGAAATTTGGATATATATATATATATATACAAGGTGGTATAGGAAAGTTTATAGAAAGAAGAAAAGTAAAGTAGTAAAAGGGCTTAAACATGATGAGGCATTTTAAAGATTGCATCTTGGTTAGTACGTTATCTTTTCGTGTTATTTCAGTCTTTTATTGTAAAATTGAAATGCCACATACATATCTAATTTAACAATTCGTCTAGGTTCACTATACTACCCTGTATGTCCTGACAAAATCCTTTTTCACAACAAAATAGCTGTTCCATTTTTTAAATTTGTAATAACAAAAAGTGAATATTTCCTTTTTCAGGTATACGAGTATACAATAAGTTTTTCACCTCTCAATAATAATTATAACATACTTTATAGAAAATACATAAATAGGTACTTACATTAGGTTTCTTAGAATCGTATATATCTAAAAATAATCATGCCTGTATACATCCTTGGTACATTATGAGTCTTGTCCCATAAAATTTTTAAACTAGTTTATACTTAATATTTACAAAACATTTTTTTATATATACAAATCGATGGCACTGGAAATATACAATAGAGTAGGATAAAAGTGACAAATAAAGTAAGAACAAGGATAATAGACAAAATAGAGGATTTTTTTAAGTATTAGGTACATTTAATTTATCTAGTTAAAAAGGCTTATTTTACAAAATATGAAATTGGTGAGATTTTCTTCTGTTTCAATCCTTTAAATCCTAATTCAATTCTCATAACTTTTATTTATTCAGTTACTTAATTTTTAAACAAAAACCGAAAAACTATCAAAGATAATTGAAAACAAAAATTGGATAAAAATATACACTTTCATTATTTGACATAAAAAGGCAATGATGGTTCTTATTTTAGCTTCTTTAATGCATTTTTAAATCCAAATTATCAGTTACACTGTCAAATAATAAAAATTATATTGTTCTGACTTTCATTCTCAATAACATATTGTATAAAGTCAAGTATCAATCTGACTTTCTACAGATAGTCACATTTTTGTGGTCCTCCATATTAACATATACCAAAAATAGCATTAAAATCTTAACAATAATTTTTTTATTTTTGTGAACAGTGTCAATCTGGCTCATGATTGGGTCCCTGACCCCTAACAAATTTATTTTTGGAAAGACACCCTTCAAATATGGTTTTAAATGGAATATGAATCACCCAGCATGTTTAATTGAAAAAAGTTATTTTATTTCAATGTTTACAATTTTATTAGAGTCCAATTTTAATTTATATACATTAATATTTTTAAATTAATATTGAAGAATATACAAGCCATGTGGGCCAGACCGACGCTGCCTGTGAATGATAGAGAAAAAAATAATTTGGGTGTTGAATCAAGAAGGAGAAACAGATTAAAA
The DNA here is from genome assembly GCA_910591675.1 of Galerucella calmariensis. Lineage (NCBI taxonomy): Eukaryota > Metazoa > Arthropoda > Insecta > Coleoptera > Chrysomelidae > Galerucella > Galerucella calmariensis. The sequence goes on along the minus strand of CAJUYG010000665.1, from coordinate 81,268 downwards.
TTTCAGACAGTACAATTGGAAAGTTTTATTAAACTGATTTGTTGTTGAAAATAATGGGACTTAGTGATTAAAACTACTACCAAAAGAATAATCATTTTGTACAGTGCTTATTTTCTACATTCACTTGAATTCAATTCAAAGTAGTGGCAAAATAAAATGGAGTAATGTAATAATTGAATAAATGTATAGATATTAATTAAATTTATATTTAAAAAAAATATCAGTAACCACATATATTGTCCAAGTGGAATGCTGAAGTGTACTGTTTTAAAACAAATTAATTTCCAATTTGAAATTGGCTATAGTTTATACAGAGTGTCCCTAAAAAAATTATATGATTCAAAATAAATGCTTTCAAATTGAACATATATTCTCCATTTATGTGCCGTTAAAAAGGGTCACTAGGTATAAGGGTGGAAAATAATTTAGAAAAAGATGAACTGAAGGAATTCTTTTAATTAATTTGAGTTATACAGGGTTTATCGACTTTTCTAGCATTCCAGCGTATCAAATTATAAAAATAAGTTCAATCAAAATATTTGAAAACATTTTTGTAGCCACTTTTTCTGGATTTTATTCCAGATAGAGGTGCTGAAAAATTAAACAAACTGACATCATTTAATAAAAAAAGTACCCATTCCACTTTTTGTATTAGAAATCTGAGTAAAAAATATTAATTTTTGTATATACTATGACAACAACGACACATTATCGTACATTAAATATATTTTTAGAAAATGTATTTGACTAGAAAAATGTACATTCCCAAACATGGGGTAAACGGTTTTGAGGAACTTGAGAACTTTTAAATAAATCTTCAGGTTAGAAAAAATGCTGCTTATAGAATTTTATGCCATGCTCCAGCAAATTAATAGACATTTTTCAAGGTCATCTTCTTTTAGGATCATTCGGAACCTTCCAAGTCATTTTGCAAATAAGTTAATTTCGACACATCACTTAACTAAACAATGGTCCATCCTGATGATATAGAAGGTTCTGAATCGCATAAGTACCATTAGATCTATTAAAAGAATTTTGATGCGCTATAATTACTATAATCTGTGCTACCACTTTTGGCGTTTTTTTTTTAAATTTTCTTTTTAGATATAATTGAAAAATTGCTTGCAGTAAAATTAATATACTAGGTGTTCTAGAAGTTTCTGACTCATTTAAGAAAAAGTTATCTTGCAACTTAGATCAATAAATTTTTACAAATTTTTTTAATGAATGTTCATATTTTATGAACCTACATAAAGAGTGTTTGAAAAAAAGTATTTTTCTAATGAAACTAACATAAATATTTTTAACAAAACATATTTTGGATCCCTTCTGAAAGCTGAACTCTTTCTCTTCCATTTTCTAAGACATTATTGGCCGAATAAACATGTATTCAAAGAACTATGTGAGATATTTAGGATCGGAAACAATAGTATACAATTAATTATATATTACAATTAAAAAATTTAATACTATTAACTATATCATTGACCGCACTTCTACGAGAAATGAATTGAATTTATTTAAAAAATTTGAAGTTCATCACAACCAAATAATAAAAAGTATATATTTATATTTATTATATATAATTGAAGGTTTTTTTTTCATTGTAAGTGAACCGTATGACCTAGCTCTCAGCTATTCATGAAGGTATGGTACAAAAACTTTTTTTTTTAAATGAAAAACATCTAAATATCAGATGTATGGTAATAATCGACATACTTATCAAGGAAGCACATAAGAGATAGAGGATTTGTATATACATTCAACATTTTTGCGAAAAATACTTGTCGGAGATAAGTTGATTAAAAGGGCCGGTTCTATAATTTGAGTATGTATTAACGCTATACGTTGGGTTGCTATATGTAGCGTTCTACAATAAAGGTATATCTTTATTCCAAGTAACAAAAAATAAACTAATGTTCTATTATGGAAAATGCTAGAAATTTTTCAACTTTTCAAAGCGTCAAATGTCAAAATGTTGGTTCATTGGAACTACCAGTGACATATTGTTGGAATAACTAAGGATCCACTGTAGAACAGACAACCAGTTATTCTCAGTATCAAATAACGGAGAAATAATATACTGGCATTGTAGAACCGGCCCTAAGGGAAAAGGAGAGGTGAACGAAATGTTCTGTTTTGCCAAAATCCATGATGAAAATCGATTGTTTTAGTTTACCACTTTATATCACGAAAATATATATACATTGCTTTGATATACCACTATTAAGGCTCGTACAGACCAAAATACAGACTTCGCGAGCTGCTCGTGAACATTTTTCGATCAATCAGCTCGCGAACACACCAGAAAAACTTCTTTTAATCCCTCCCACCCGTGTACGGTTCTTGGAGATCGCTAGAGTGTTCCAGATATTGACAATAATTTTAAAAACATTCAAAGAATAATTATTTAATTGTAATGTAATGTAAAATGAAAAGGGAATGTAGTCGCTGGAAAGCGATGAAGGTAACGATGAAATAATTTGCCAAGTTTCTGAAAACTGTTCTTGTGTTGAGACTTGCGACGCATTTCTCTTGGTGAATTTTTGAGGTTAACTACCTAGTCTAAACTAAAGGTGAGTCCAAATGGCAAAACGCGCGCGCACGGAAAACGATTCCAGTTTGTTTCTCGCGAGCCACCACGAACCGTTCATTTGTTGTCATCAAAGATTCCAATGATTTAACAATTTTTTTTCGAAATTTGATTGTCTTGGAATAGTAATAATGAAAATTAATGCGACAAATATTTAAAGATTTTAGAAATATGATCACTGTAATTAATAGTGGTATATGTTTGCAGTTCCATTTATTTTAATTCTTTACTTTTGGCAGCAAAACATTTTTGGGGTCGAACAGCAATGTAGGTTAAAGGGTAATTTTTAGATTAAAAACATTTACTAGACAAAAATTTTCTACTAATGACAAGCTGACAAAAATATTTTTTATACAATTGTTGAGCATATTTCAGGACTAAGTGTATTTTACAAAAATGCTCTCGTGATCAAAATCAATTAGTCTGCTGAATATGTGAAGTAAACTGCTAGTTTGAGTTTGGTTTATGAATCACTGGATCAAGTGTATATTTAGAAAACGGACAACAAAGTATGTATGTACTTAAACTGAATAATAGAGTAATAGAGAGTCAAAATTGTGTTCGACGTTACAAATTCAATCCAAAAGCACTACTACTATATATATTTTTTTCCAATCTTTGAGCTTGTTCCTACTTACACGATTTTTTTTCCTGTCACGCGAAAGACAAGAGCAGAATGAAAAAAAATGCTGACATGATATATTCATTTTGGCCATTTCTTCGAAAACGTTTGAAATTTTTTTTTATTTTCTCGCGATATAGCATTAGAAAGTGAAAATGGAGAAATTAAAAAAAAATAGAAAACATTCTGCGTTGATCCTCATTGAGATTTAATTTTTTGTTTCCTACGCATATGGAGAGAGAGGTGAACCAATTGGTTTTCCACTTAGATTATCTAACATATAGGGTGATCTATTAAAAAGCATCTCCAAATAATTTCATGTATACCCCTCATTAACACACATATCACTGAATAGATACTTTGAAATTTTCGCATTTTTAGTGATAATAGAGTCGGTATACAGTGGACAAAATGATAAGAGATGAGGATTAACGGGTCCAGCACATTTACTTTTCGAAATACAAGGTGTTAAGGTTTTGAAAAATTAAATGTTTTAATTCGATAACTTTAAAATGGATAAATAAATTGATTTGACATTCGGCAAAGGTTTTTTTTAAATGTAAAAAGGCATATTTTAATGGATAAATATTTATCAATTTCCTATCCAGTGGTGTAGATTTGGAAGAATATGTTACCTCTCCCCTCCCATTTTTTACGCCACTGACATTTGAAGCAATTTTGTATTCCTCAGTGGTTTTCACGTGAAAACCGAATAACCTTTACATATCAAAAAATTTGTAGTTTTCAAGATATTTAATGATTTCATGAAGTCCGCAAGATCACTGTTTGATAATTAGAATAAAAAAATTTTTCCTTTATTTTTTTTCAATAACTACCAAGTACTTATGGTTGGAATATGTAACAGGAACTAATTTATGAAACAGTATTGCATCTAAAACATTCGGAGAAGATTGCTGGAAATATTTGTCCAAACTTGTGATTTTATTAAAAAAAAGGAAAGGTACATACAGGGCTATTCTCTAAGTAAAGTGGTTATCGCAGTTGTTAACCATAGCAACTCTGCTAACAACTCTCGATAATGACCTTAGTAACCACTTGCGAAATTTTAGTATTCTCTGATACGCGGTTGGCAACTGTTGTTATGATAACAACAACCGAGACCCATACGTGAAAATGGACATGACAGCGCCACAAAATAGTTCTAATGTGTGGAAAATAGGTCGTTTCTTTGCTTTGACAGAGTAAACAAATATAAACTTCAAATATTTTTGTGGTTGTTTATTTTTTCGGTAAAGCTAAATTGAAATTTTGGAAGGAAAATAAGTAACTTCATCTTCTGTATTTGGAAACTTTATTTCCCTATAAATGTCACAATTCTACTAACTGATGCTTGGCTTGCTGGAAAATGTAAAGTTGTACCAGCACTGGCTTGGTAGTATCCACGGGCATAAAAATTTAGAGTGAATAATACTTTCAAATGATTGGGAATATGTGTCTTTCATTGTCCATCAGGTAGAAAGTGATTTAATTCATTTATAAGTTCCAAAGCTATCTCTTTATTCAGTCTAAACAAATTTTAAAATGTAATTCTTTCGGTTCTAAAATTTTCTATAAAAAAGGAACCATATTTATTAAAATCTTGACAAATGTCTAGTAACACACATATTGAATAAATAAAAAGTCTATATGTACTAAAAATGCCATTCTTATTAATTTAAAATATTTAACTGTTCACATAAATAAATAAAAACATTCCAATAAGTGTCTGACGCAAGTAGTTTTCGTTAACAACACCTCTGGAGCAGTTGTCAGTGAACCACTTCTCATAGCCACTTGTCATTATGCATAGCAACTCTTATAGCGACTTTACTTAAATAGTGAATACCAATTTTGCGCTTAGCAACTGACCTTGAACATAACGACAATTTATAGTTGCTATCCATAACAACTTTGCTTAGTGAATAGCCCTATTCTTCTAAATGTACACCACTGGATCAAAAATTGAATTTTTCCTTCAAAATATGCCCCCTTACATTTAAAAACAACCTGCCAAATGTCAAATCAATTTATCCATCTCTTCTAAAGTTATCGAATTGAAACATTTAATTTTTCAAAACTTTAACACCATGTATTTCGAAATGTGCTGAACCCCTTAATCCTTATATCAATTTGTCCAATTTTACGAGAAGAATCTACATGCAAACGTAAGTGTAATTTAAAAGCACCCTGTACAATATATTCTTACCTCGAGTCTTTTTCTGTCAAATTCAACTCACTAAATAATAATTTATGTTACATTTATCCATCTTTCTTCACTGAACAGTATGGAAAAATGATATTATTTTTGAATATTATAAAAATGTGCTTTTTGATAAAAAAAAAGTAAAATCTATTTACAAACTCAAATTCAGACTATTTCATTTGACCAAAGGAGCATACTAGATAATTCAATGTAATATTTCTATATTATATAATGCCATATATTTCTTTTCTTATTACTAGAAACCTTTCCGACAAATTTTTTTCGACTTCCAATAATTTTACAATTTTTTTTAAGAGATAGATATGATTAAAATTTGCACATCTAATTGTGCGATATCACAATGGGTTTACAAGTAGGTGAAAAATTAAAAAAGGTGGAAAACAAATACAAAAACTAGAAGTTCTATAAGAAAGATTTATAACTGTAGTCTATCAAAGTGAAGTGAAATTATTTTTATTTTATTTTTACAGCAGATCTTGTTTCTATTTAATATGATCCAAACTTTATTCAAGACGAGATTTCAATGTTGCCAGACTATTCATATTTTTAGATAGTATTCATACATTTTATCTTTCCTTCTTTTTATCTCGCCTGAATAATGCTGTTTGGAAATATATCAAATAAGTGGAAACATTATTTTTCCAAAATATATAAATAAAAATATAGTTCTTGTAAAACTTCATGTTTTTGCTACTACCTATAAGGAGTCTCTTAACCTAAAGTAGTACCTGTGTCACATCCAGTCGAGAAAAAATCACATTCATACCGAAAATTTGAGTAATTACGAATAGAAGTCTTTTTTTATTTATTTTAAATTACCGCACTGTTTCGTCTACACTTGTGAATTTGGGGCGGGCATGTACCCCAAATTTTTTCTCTGCAAGAATAGATGGATTTCCGAAAATCGGGGTCTATCGGCAGCGTTTCGTTTCCAACATTCTCCCATCAAGTCATATATTTCTCTAGGACATGCTGATGGTCTTGGGAGATACCTGTTTACAAAAAAAAAATACAATTACATCGGTTAAAGCGTTTAGTTTAATTTAGTTGTTTTGATATTTTCAATTCACAAAAATCGTGTTGCAATTGCAACTGAGATTCACAGTGAATTGAGTGAATTAAGACCGCACACCCAATGTCTTCACTTATTTAATACTTTTCCTCATAATCATGTACAGCCAGCATTCCAATCAAAATTTCCATTAATGCGCCACTCCATGTTATAACCAAAGTCGCAGCTTTTATAACCGTTTCCTAGAGAGTTCTTCATGACTGTTTTTCAAGTTTCTTTCTTTCCACGTACTGATATGATTTAGTTTTACCGGTAAGATTCCTTCCTTTTTCACTTTGAAGTGATTTTAAGGATTATTTGCGGCCTAATTCTTGTTCGTACTATTCTAACCTTAGGTTACCATTCTGCTAACTGGTTTAATGTCTTTAATATAATATAGACACCGTTTTTACCCTTGCTGTCTACTAGCAACCTTTACCGGCACATTCATCTAGTAAAGCAGCATACATGGTTGGCCTTTGAAAAAAAAAAACATAATAATAAGCGATTAATACCTTTGACAGCCGTCGTTTTGATACCAATGATTACTGTTCTCTACTACTTGTTCGCTGGTCAGTTCTGCGTAAGGTTGTTGAGTACACAGCATTAGAATTTCCCACAAGGTGACTGCAAAAGCCCAGACATCACTTTTCGTAGTTTGCCGACCCTAAAAAATATTAGATTATTCGGTTGTTGGAAAATTTATGAAAATTATAATGCCGGGTTCATATCAAAACACAAAACAAAAACAAAATAGCAGCTTTTCCAATCGCGTGTGGGTCCATCGGTTTCTATTCAAACAATAGCTACTCTTCTTGATGTTTTGGATCTTGGCAGTGTAGGTTTAGTTTCCAGAAAAATAATTTTTGGTTAGGTGTTAGGGTCTAGGATTTTCGGTTTGGTAGGGATCTTGAATAGTTATCAATTTTTAATATCCATTGGAAGACACTGTAAATAAATGGGTAACAAAATTGGAGGAAACATCTGTAAACGGTACCAGAAAGGTCTAGTAAGAATGAAGAAAACATAGGTGGGACGTAGAAATACCACCAGGATACGGTAAAAATTGTAAGAATGTGAATGTGTCGGAATAATTATCACAAGGATATAAAAAACATAATTCCTATGTGTAAATTCTTGCCAGGAAAAGATAAATATCTCCAGAATGAAGAAAACATCGTCAAAGAAACCTCTATAAGTTAAAATAAACGTCGCTAGGACAAGAAAAAAGGACGAAAAAAGCTACGACAAGGAGAAAAAAATATCCAGTATACGAAAAACATCGCCTTATTGCCAGTTCTAGAACAAGTACATGGTCAGTACGAAATAATCATCACCACTATGCGTATATTCTTGTCAGGACCAGATAAACATCGCCAAGTTAAAGGAATCCTCGTTAAAACCAGAAAAAACATCGCCAGGACGAAAAAAAGATTTACAGGATCAGATAAACATCACCAAGTTAACGGAATCCTCGTTAAAACCAGAAAAACATCGCCAGAGCTATAAAAATATAGACGGACAGAAAAACATCGCCAGGACGAAAAAAAGGTTGCCAGGACTAGAAAATCATTACCAGTATGGATGTGGTGAGTAATACCAGAAAGACGAATGCGTTGCTAAAGCGGAAGAAAGAGAAACATCATCGGGTTGACTAGATCCTTATCAACACTGGAAAACATCGCCAGGATGAGGAACATATCGCGCCACGATGAGTGAAATATAACCACGACGGAAAACCTCACCAACGCGAAAAAAAGATCACTAGTCAGAAACAAACATAACCCTTCCGAGGAAAACTTTGTCGGGACAATGAACCTATGAATATCCAGGAATTCATCTCCAGGATAAGACAAACATCTCCAGGATAAGAAAATCATCTCCAGGATAAGAAAAACATTTCCAGGATAAGAAAAACATTTCAAAAACTGATAAGTTAACATAACTTGATCTAGTACATCTAGACTAGAGATAAACTTTAATAACTTGGGAAAGAACTGCTTATGAGTTTAAATTGATATAAAGAATGGATCATAGAGTCAAACAGAAACATGTGTAGAAGAACTAAACCCATGATGGTACTTTTCATTCTAGTTTCTACATGCGGTGTAGGTGGCGCTTCCAGAACTAATTAAATACCAGTTTAATTGAGATTGACAGACTTACTAGTAATAGTGCTTCCCAAGACATCCACCTTAGAGGTAACCTAGCTTTTGTGTCGCTAATATAGTAGTCATTTTCATAACGGTCGCAATACATAGCATGATCCGATACTTTTACAGTGAAATTTTTGTCGACAACGCAATTCCTGAAAAATTAAATAAGAATAAATATAAAAATATATTGCTAAATCTTTTCTAAATAGTTGATTTTGTTTAAGGTAAAAAATGACAAATTTTACCTAGCGGCTAAGTCTCTGTGAACTAAATCCAACGATTCTAAGTACTTCATTCCGGAAGCTACTTGTGTGGCCACGTAAATAAGACATCCATAACTGCAAAAGAAAAAAAATCGATTTATTATAAGGTTTGTTCCAATAACCACCTTCGGATTAGTACGTGAATGTTCGTGAACGTATTTATGTACGAATCAAACGTTCGAGAACCTGTACGTGAATTAATCCATGAACATCATACCCTATGCCTTGTTGGAACGATCTTAGATTCATTTTTAAACTGTTACCACTTTCAGGAACTTTATTACAACCCTATAAGTTCACGTTTTATTTATGTATGATTTATGTTTATTTACCATTACCTAACCTTTAGGGCGAGTTGTATCAAACACTCTAACTCGGTTTAATGACAACTGATGTTTAGACTGTGGCTGATTGATGTATTTATTATCAACAATTACATCAGTCTACACATCAGTCATCATTAAACCGAGTTTAGGTGTTTGATACTGTTTGATACAACTCGCCCTAAAACATCAACTGACAGTTTGGACGAACGGTTCTACATCCAAATCTTTGAAGAAAATGATCGTTCGCCGACACGTTCATGAACGTGTCCAGTTTTTGTTGGAACGGATTTTTATCAGTCCGTAGAATTGTCGGAACTTGTTGGAACAGAAATGTTGTTATGCGCATGATCGTGAAGTTCACGTACGCATCATTTCGCTTAGGCCCAGTTTCATAATCAACTTAAAGTGCCTTTAAATATTAAAGTTGGCTTAAAGTTGAAAAAGTGGTCCCATAATCGTACTTTAAGATAAAGTAGTGCCTAAAGTTTCCTTTAACTTAAAGTGCGAATTTCTAAACTTTACAGAAGATAAAGTGGCTTTAAAGCAGACATAACCTAGTTTTCTCCATATTTTTTGACAACGAAGCTGAATACTTCACGAAAAAATGATGAACATGCTTGATAGTTCTTCCAGCTCTAGTTCATCACTCGATGACGAAGAGATTTATTTAATAAGAATAAAAAATGCTGACTTTTTAAATCGTGTACGGTTATCAAAACCTACTGTTCGTAACTTGTTACAAAACATTGAACCTCTAATTCGGTTTCAACACTGCTGATTTTATTCGTCGTTTTACATTCTATTACATGTTTGTGTTTTTCTATGCTTTGTAGGAGAGACAATTCCTCTTCCTTTGTAAAGTTTGTTGTACGTTTTATATTTGCCTCCATTATTCAGTAAATATTCAATATAACAATATTGTCAACAACAACAAACCGCCAAAGCAATAATTTTAGGTTAGATAACTAACAAACCTATAGTTTTCAAATTTTACTATGCAACAACCATAAAGAATATTTTGCTTAACATTGCAAATCAAACACTCCCAGGTTATATATTCAATTTTCAATTTCTTCTTTACCTTGTAAGAGAAGCGATTTGAATTTAAGTTGGAATTTCTGCTGCCTAGTGATTGGACACAGCTATTTTGATACAACTGACAACGACAACTGACAAGTTCTTTATTGTTTTTATAATTTATTCAGTCTTATAAACAAAATCTATAGTCCATTCTATTTTTTCTTGTTACAAAAATATGTTTCCAAGTGAAATCTTATTTTTGTAAATATTTCAGCATCAAGTTTTACATACTTTACAGTACAATATTGTGGTACTTTTCCCTTAGGAAACATTCCCCGAAGATGCGCCTTTGTAACCGTTTCGGGTGTTTAGAGCTAATTTTGTGAACAAGGGTTATAGACGGACTTGAATCTCTTACAACATAACGCACGTGTGGCATTAATTTTCTTGCACTTTTATTAAATAAATAGTTTACAGTCCACTAATAACATCTTCAATGCGTCTATATTCAACTCAATAGTATAAACATTTTCGATATTGAACCAAAAAGAAAAATACAATAGTCCTGTGGCCAATGATGATTTGCTATTTATGCATGTCTTGATCCACCATCATTGGCCACGACAACTGCGAGCAGTACAATAGATATTTCACATAATTGTCAATTAGTTCAAAAAGTCTGAACACTACCCTTTCGGAACGCACTCCCAATTCCACTAAATTTTATGTTTCTTGAAATGCTCCTTCTAGTTTAAAAACAAGGATATAGTTTACACAGTATTATTATGCTGATGACTCTCAACTCTATTATCATTTTATCGAGATGAATACAAGCAAGCTATAGCCTCAGTGAACTATGTTTTGCATATTGAATTTACTGTGTGGACCCTTACTTTGTGGAATCTACTCATACTACTTTTTTGAATGAAACTAACTGTTTCTAAAGAATTCCACTTTAATCTTTCTGCTATTGGGATGAAACATTTCCTAAAACTATCTATCTACTTCTAGTGTTGATTTACAAATCCTCTACCTTCTTCCTCTAGTTCTATGTTGCTCCATTTCACTGTAATGTGTTTATTGCATTTGTTCTGTTTCTTGTGTTAGTTCTGTCTTCAGTATTTGTGTTAATGTCTCTTTATATTCGTTTTTGATATTATTATTATCATTATTATCTTAAGTTTCCACTTGCGGCCTTTTGCAGATCAATGCATGTATTTTTGTGGAGACCTAATTTGGTAAGGCTGTCTTGTAGAGTTTTGGAGTCCCGTAGATGAAACGATGGCGTGCTCCTGGCGTCGGTGATTAGCCTCAGTCGCAGAAATAGACCGACGTTAATTAACAGAATAAAAAATAAAAAAATGAAACGATGGCCGGCACCACCTCAACTTACACTGCACGCCACATCTGTCCTACCTCAATTGCATGATCGGTGTTTTTTGCAATTTTCTTTTTGTATTTGTCTAGAATATTGATATTATTGGGTACAGCAGCATCCACCAAAAGAACCGAGTTAGCTTTTTTATCCACAAATACAATATCAGGCCGGTTATTCGTTATCCGTATATCGGTGATAAATTGACCTATCGTAGTACCTATAGTCTAAAATCAGCATTTTTTAGAACCGAATGCGGATGGTACTTGTAACTAATCCAAATTTGTTGGCCAACTTCTGATGGATGATGCTGCAAAGTTGATTGTGCCTGCGTAAGTAATCAATGTTAGCTAAGGCTGAACATCACGACGTGATGTGTTGTATCGTCTCTGTTGTTTGTTGACACCTTCTGTCACACTTTTTCCGAAACGATGTTTGGATCTCTGATGAAAAATTTCTTGTAATTGTTGATATTAATTACCTGGTCTTCGACTGCCATTATAAATCCTTTTGTTTAAGGAAATATTGTTCCATCAGAAAGCCACTTTCTACTATTATTATATCCCATGATAGTAATAGATGAATCTATTTTCCACATCAATATAGAGAGAGGCCTACGACCAGTGTTTAGGCATCTACGCTGACGAAGTCATGCTTGTTAATGCGTTAATAAAAGTGTTGCTTTTGAATAAATGAAAGTACTTATATAAATTAATTAAATGATTCCTTTTTCTTGACGCTATTTCTTACAAACGAGATAAAACATTTTTTCTCAGATGTCAATGAGAAAACACTCAGTTATTTTCGACAAATTATTTTTTCAGAATAAAAAGACGAAAAAGTAAACCAAAGTGAAAAATCACAGTAGAGGATGGCTTATAATGCGCGAAGTTTCTTAGATATTAAATTGAAAACTCCTTAAACTCCTTTTTACCGCCGAGTCGTGTCTTCAAAAGAGTTACTTCCTTTGAACGTACTTTAGTCTGTTGTATAAGTCTACCAAGGAGAGCAAATTGCTTTTTGGTATTTAATTTCATCAGAAAAATTGGTAGTTTCTTTTTGTGATTCGCCAGAGAAGTTTCAGCAACAATTTAAAAGATAGGCGAAGAATCGCACTGAGAAAGTGTGTTTTTAAAATTATAATTGGAAAAGCTTCCGAAGTTTTTATAGTGTAATACATATTTCTACAATTTTGTTACAAAATGACGAGCTAGGAAAAAAAACAGTAGACAACTTTCTACTACAAGTTTTGTTCAAAATATTCTCCACGAAAAGAAATGCTTTTTAACTTTGGTATCATTTGGAATCCAATCTGAAAGCAGTTATTCCACTCGCTTGTTGCTACATTCAAAATAGATTTTTTGAATGCGTTGACTGACTGAATCTTCTTGGGACTGTAGCCATTGACCCCGCAGTTCAAAAAAAGTCGTTATGTCTGTATGGAGGATGGACCAACAGTTTGATGTTTTCTTTCTTTAAAAACTTAACAAACATCATAGACAACTTTAACAAACGAAGCGGTCTGAAACTTTGACGTCAAGTTAATTTGATAATTATTGACACTTGAAGATTACAAAATACTACAATGGTATATTATACACCAAGATGGTGAAGACTAATTTTATTGACCGAGCATCAAAATTATAAGGTGAGAGGTTAATAAATGTCTTCACCACCATGGCGTATGTACAATTTCTTCCACTACTAAACCTCATTGAAAAACCAGGAGGAGTGATTTGAATTTAAGTTGGCAATTCTGTAGACCTCTGATTGGTCAGATTCAGCCCAGTTTCACACAACACTTTTTAATATTGACAACAGCTGATAGTTTTCATTTTCGATAGTTCTGACAGGTAAATAAATAAATATTGGATGAAAAACCAAAAGTATTCTCAAGCAGTGGGTACATTATTACTCTACATTTTTTTTAAGTGGTAAAGTCGGTTTAGCGAGTATCAAGGGAATACTGAAGTAGAGGAACATTATATAGTGCAGAAAATATTGGTGGAATACCAGGACTTTTGAAAAATTGTGATGAGTGAATAAAAAATGTCGTTAGAAGAACAAAACTGTTATCTGTGCTGGACAAAATTTTGCAAGCTTCAAAGAAACGTTCAGACTTTCTTGAAACAAATGAAATTTATCTGTGTCACCTTTTAACGAGTCAAATGTAGGTACTATTTATTTGTTATATACATATTTGGGAAGAAATCGTCAAAGTTCATCGGAAGAACATGCCATGGAAGATATAAAACAATATAGAAAATAATGGGTGGTTTATTACACTTAATCCGGCAACATAAAGATAACTGATGGAAATGTTTAAATTAATACTGCATATTGCTCCATAATGACATTAATTTTGTAGTATTGTTATTGCCAGAACATATTATCAATTGTCATATTCTTTTCAATTTAATTGTAATAAATATAATCAAAGTAACTTGACTATCTGTAATTATCCACCATCAACAATGACCATAATTTGTTTGTTGTCGATGTGAATCTGAATCTTCTTATGTTTGAATAAGAAACGAAACAGGAAAAAGTCTCACATTTTGTTTAATGCGTAGGTACATCTGAAAAATATACTGCAGATCAGAGCAGAAATCGACTTATGACTAATATCTTTGCTATCAAGGCATATTTAATATATTTGGAACACGACTGTTGACTACGTTTTCGGAACACACCCTTTAGTAACTAATCTGGTAACTTTTAGTGGTGTGAGTAAGGCTTTTCAAATTACTCCTGGTTTTTAAATGAACTTTAGCCAAATTTAAGACAAAAATTCAAAATAATTCACAAACGTACCACGAGAAGCGTTTACTCCGTCGTCTGACTGACAAGTACACTGTCAGTTTTCGATACCTTTTGAACGTACTCGTTATGTCATCAGTCATTTTAAATTTTAAACTAATGGCATTTTAATTCAAATAATTTTTCCTGATAGGTAATTTCAAGCAGCAAATATGTTAAAGACAATCTCCTGGGTATACAAATTTATGTTGCACAAGTTTTTGTTGAACTATACTATCCCCGAATTCTCATAATATTTGAATTTGTCCATAATTAAACAACTAATAGAGAAATTAAAGCAATAATTGTCAACTTCACAGCTAGTAGTGGAAAAACTTATTTATCTACGGCACAATTAGAATTTAAATATGCAATTTTGGTACACAGTGGGAATATTGTTTGAAATATTTCTCAAGGTGGTGAGAATCCTTACTTTATATAATATCAAATATTTTTTCCCCTCTTTTATCTTTGACAGTAGAGTTTTTTGACACTCTGTATACATTTCAATAGAATACTCTTGATAAATTTCCGTAATTGAAGCAGTAATATTAATAAATGAATTATAAAATTGTAAATTGGTGGTGTATAATGAATTATTCGGACCTAGAGGTCAGTAATTTTTAATGAAAGACGCTAACTATCTTCGTCTTCTAGCTACGAAATCGAGAGTATTATATAATGCCCTACTCTACGGACATTTCCCTTGTTCCTATATTCTTTCGAAAACCAATTCATCGAGTTCTTAATATTTCAGTGAATAGGAACGATTAAGGCTCGGAGAAAATTACAGGAAACGGCAGCTGGCGGTTAATTATAAATTAGTTCATTTTTCTCTTCATTTTTCTTCTGTACTTTTGCGTTATAAATTTTATATGCTACATTTTCCGACTGTTATTGCCTTTTTCGCAGTGTCTTGAATAAAACAAAAATAATCTGTTTCCATTCGGCATACGGAACTTTCGGAAAAACAAAAATAAAATTCGGAGTTTTTCATTGTAACGTGTTTTCGTTTGATCAAAAATTCAGGGTACGGCGCAAATAAAGGGAAAGGTAAATAAAAATATCGAGATGAGAAATGTTTTTTTTTGTGAAAACAAAATATACATACAGGGTGTTTCTAAATTCATGCGAAATTCAGAAGGTGATTGCTCTCATGAAATTAAGATGGGTCTTTCCTATGAGAAAATTTAAAGGAGATGACTAAACTTGAGTTTTTATTTTTTTTTCTAAAATTTCAGGAAATTGGACAGTTTAAATAATGAAATAATTGTCAGTTTTGACAGTACC